>JACVVK020000188.1:162500-227500 GCA_018292915.2 Batillaria attramentaria | reverse complement strand
GGAACGTTCTATTTGATGTTCTGTGGTGCTGTATTAACTTTGTGAAGCGCATGGATTGCACCGACTATAGTGAGCCCCAAACTGAATATTGTGACACACTCTCTCTCTCTCTCTCTCTCTCGCTCGCTTGCTGTCGTTGTATGTGCGTGCGTGCGTGAGAGAGAGAGAGAGACAGAGACAGACAGACAGACAGACAATGACAATAAACAAGTCTTTTGTGTTGTTTTGAATACGAATACTCCGTTTCAATATGACTGTAACATTGCTAGCAAGGACCGCTTTGGTTTACAACGTGTGAATCCGATAATATTTTTGCATGATTCGAAAAGCCAACCTGCAAGCTATTAATACGACATATATCCCCCTCCCCCCCCCCCCCCAAAAAAAAAAGTCGACCCCCCCCTTCCCCGCCCCCCCTCTCTCACACACACACACACACACACACACACACACACACACACACACACACACACACACACACACACACACACACACACACCAGAACTCAAGGCTTAAGGAGCGTGTGCTGTTACCAGAACACGTCCTGTTGCAATAGGTCCTTGTGTTTGGACAAGAAGATGAGAAAGAGAAAGGAAGTGGCGCGCCATAGAGACAGGAAACTTCACAGAGGCTAGAAAACGTGCAACTCGACACCTTCACTTTTCCCTCTGTCAATCAACGGGCTTGTTCAAGAAAATGTCTTACAACGAAATAACGAGGGGCAAGATGGCGTTACGCTGAAACGATACAGTGGAGGCCATTTGTCGCTTGCAGAAAGATGGAGTAGCTCCCCCACCCTTCCAAAAAAAAAAAAAAAAAAAAAAAAGAGAGAGAGAGAGAGAGAAACAGCGGGGTAAGGGGTTATGCGATTCTCACTCTTTTGTATTCAAAACCATTACGAACCTTGTCTGTTTTTGAGAGCAGTCTTAAAACGTTCCTTGTTTGCAAAACCTTCCAGTAAGTTTCCTGTGTAAGAGGCTTGCCAGTTACACCAGTGTATGTCTGTCCATCATTGTAAAATGTGCGTGAGTGTCGGTGAGCGATCTGCGCATTGAGTTTTATTTAAAGAAATGCGTGCTACAAATACCGTGTACAATACAATACAATACAATACAATACAAAAGCTGTATTGTCTATTTTATGTGATATGGAAGAGAAACTTCTCTTCTGCAGCATAGTCTGACAGGGTATAAGATGATAAATAAAAGCATTCCATTTAAGGCTGTCACCCCCTCTCTCCTCCCCTCCCCCTCCTTCTCTCTCTCTCTCCACACACACACACACACACACACACGCACACACACACACACACACACACACACACACACACCAAATAAATACGTATATATCGCATGCACGTACACTATTATTATTATTATTACAACATATAACTGTTTATCGCTCGGTAGTTATGATAAACGTTCCTTTCGAGCACCATAAAAATGAAAATGATAAGGCAGAGTTGAATTCGTGTTTGCTACATCAACAGCCTCGCGCGTGTTTTTAATTGCCTATTTCAATTAGACGCAGGTGTCCTGAAGTCTTTCTTGATCATAAATTCATACTTTGGACATTGCATTTTTTTTTTTAAATTAATAGTTCAGTCGAATCCCCTCCGTGAGAAATCGTACAATGTCTGAAATCCGTTCATTTTGACAAAAAGACCGATTCATCTACAAACTCTGGTATAAAAGTTTGGTCTTGCCATAGTTGCAATCTTCAGGTGTGTTGTCTCCCCTCTTTCAAGATTATGTGTGTTTCATAAAGGGAAGATTTATTCTATTTTTCAATGCAAATCACGCAACTGTCGATTTTTTCCCCCGTGAAATGAGACTCTCGGGGCTAGGTAATTGAGCGCAGCGTGTCCATCCGGTTTTATGGCAGTTTTACAACCTCTGCAAGGAATGATTTTTCACAAATACATCTCTGGTGTGAATCTTTATTGAGATCGTTAGGTAGGAAATTTTAAAAAGTAAAAAAAAAAAAAAAAAAACCCCACCAACCTCTCTCTCTCTCTGCGTTCCGTATTACAGCAACCGGCATTTTTAAAAAATGCTTTATGCGCCTTTTCACTTCCACCATTGAAAAAGAAAGCTTCTTGTTTTTGCGCTCTGTCTGTCTGTCTGTCTGTCTGCTGTCCGCCTGTCCGCCTGTCTGTCTGTCTGTCTGTCTGTCTGTCTGTCTGCCTGTCTGTCTGTCTGTCTGTCTGTCTCTCTCTGTCTCTCTCTCTCTCTCTGCGCGAGAGGTTGTCTTAAAATTGTCCGCAGGTCTCATGATACACTTACATTTTATACACATGCAGAAATAGTTTTTTTTTTTTTTTTTTTAATCAGTCCACTTTCTGAAGTAGCACCACCACCCCTACTCCTCCCCCCTCCTCCCCCCCCCCCCAATTGAAATTCGACACGTCTACAAAACATATGTGTACCGCCAGTTGTGTCCACGGCTTTTTTCCCCCGCCCAAGTTAAAAAACATACGTTTACCCTCAACGGTGTGCACGAAGAGACAGCGACAAGAGATTAAGGCCACAGACGACAGCGAGTCGCGCACACACCAACAAACCCACACCGCGGTGTGACTATAGCCTCCGAGGTGCCCGAAAGTGGGTGGATATAGCCATAGAAAAATAAAAAAAACCCACCCGAACTCGGCCTGGCCATTCTTCACACGCATTGACCCCTTTATCCCCGCTGGGATGCTCAACAGGTCATTTCCGTAACTGTACCCCTGCCCATCCCACAGGCGAGTGTTGGAGCTTACGGGGGAAACTTTAGATGTTGGCTGCTGTTTCGTGATAATGGTGACAAGTATGTTGGAGGGAGGGGGAAGGGGGAGGGGGAGGGGGGGGGGGGCGCTGCTGACTCACTATTTCCTGGTATATGCTGAATATCAGTCCAAATTATCGCGCTCTTTGCAGGCTCTCTGTTATGTGTCTGTCTGTCTGTCTGTCTCTGTCTCTCTCTCTCTGCGTGCATGTGTGTGTGTGTGTGTGTGTGTGTGTGTGTGTGTGTGTGTGTGTGTGTGTGTGTGTGTGTGCGTGCGTGCGTGCGCGCCTGCGTGTATGTGTCTGCGCGTGCGTGCGTGCTTGCGTTTTTAGCCTATATTTAGAACTCTCTCAATTTCCCTTTTATACCCATACGTGGTGGAAAAGGACGTTAAACTCCCAAAACACCCACACCCACTCCCTATTATCACCTGAATTTCCCTCGCTGCACTAGGGCCAAACACAGCAGCATTAGAAAGAGAACAGAACAGAGCAAAAGGCGGATTGACGAAGTTAGGGTATTTGTTTGTGTTATACACGTTTTTGTCACGAGCAGGTCTTGTATGTCATTGGTGTCAGTTATGTTTGTGTACGGGGTGTGTCGGATCAGTGAGAGAAAGCTCACACTCTTCGCAGCTCAGTGTTGTTTATGCACTGCTAGTGCGATGGAGTTTACCGTGTGAACTTTGTACAGTAGCTGTGAAGTCATTTCATCCTGTCTTACCTTAGTGTCCCCACCCCAGCAGGATATGTCCCTGCCCCCCCTCCCCCTGCCCCCTACTCTCTGCATCCCCTAACACACACACACACACACACACACACACACACACACACACACACACACACACACACACACACACACTGACACACACGCACACACGCACACACACACAGAGCTGACACACCTGAGTAAAAACTCCTAGCCCCCAACCCCCTTTTCATACTCAGCATTCCTCCCCCACCCCACTCCCGCCATCCCCCCCCCTCCCCGTCCTTTTCTCATGCTGTACCTGCAATCACCCATACCTGACTGAACCTCAATGGGGGTCTGACAGGGGGCACAATTAGGCCCAGCGGGTGAAGTTTTCCCCAGTCGCCTGTCCCACCCACAAATGCTGTACTGACCCATCCTGCATGCTTGAGCTGTCCCTCAGGTGTCTGGTCCACCTTACTTTTAAGGGACATTTTTTGGCAGTGGAATTTTCAGTCGTTTGGCAGTTTTCAGCCAGATTTTTAAAAAATCTTTTCAGCAAAAACAAATTGAAGTTTCTGCCAGGTGTGAATGTGTGAACATGGGTGCCAGGAGAGGCCACGAAATGCTTTCAAAATTTCTAAAATTCAGTGTCTCCCCCCCCCCCCCCCCACACACACACACACATCCATGCCCCCCCCCCCCCCCCCCGTCTTGGTGCTGCCCCTGGACCCCGACCTGGGTTTCAGTCTTTTGGTTTCCTCAGCAATTCCCCACCAGCCTGATTTGCTGACTTTTGCAAATTATAAAATGTAAACTTCATAACTGACGAATTTTGGAGGAAATCTGACTTTGTGTTTCGTGTGAGATAGGGTGTGTATGCACAGACCTGAGTACTTACGTGAGCTATATGCAGCCAGTAGTATGTGCGAGTGTGTGTGTATATAATAATATGCTTTGTTGCGGATTTTGTTTTGTTCGGTTGTTCTCTTGTTGTTGTTGTTGTTGTTGTTGTTGTTTTTTGTTGTTGATATATTCGATGTTTCAGTTTTATTTTTATATGTTTCCTTTTGTTTTCGTATGCCCCCAGAGGGTTTGAAATATAAACTTGACTTGATAACTTGACATAGGTACAGTCAGTCTAGGGCAGTGTAGAGAGGAAGAGAGAAACGCCATTTTCCGTTACTGACATGTGGCTGCGTTTTGTCTGATCGCAGATGCTGCACAAAAGTTACGTCGCGGACACACAGTCAGTCGACCTCCAAGCAGCCACATCACCCGCGTGGATGAAGAATCCAGCGCGTCCGACAGTGGAGGTCGATCAGGGGGTTCTCGTCTGCTCCGTCCAGGGTCTGTTGGGGTGTCGTCGCGGTCTGTAGAAACCGTTGACCGCGGAGTCGGACCTACACCGCATCCAGTGGCACCGTCTTTGGATTTTCACCATGCTCCAACTTTCCCTCTGCCGCCATTCCTTGACCCGCGCAATGGTTTGCTGGACACCCCGTATGGTGAGTGGATCGGGTGTTGTTGTCGGTTGTCTGAGTGGTTAAGGGGACAGCAATGCGAGAGGTCAGAATCGGGGCGAAGAAATTGTTTCCTTCTTGTACGTGGCACAGTTCATTCGGGCCGATCGTCAGGGGTTCTCTCCGGGTACTCCGGCTTCCTCCCCCTCTGCTTTGGGAAATGTTCAGCTCACAAACTTTGAAAAGAAATGCTGTTCTAAGTTGTTATTAGTACAGTCAAACCTGTGTAAGGGATTGGGCCAAACTGACCGCCTTATACAGGTGACACCGGGTTATCCAGGGTGGCATGTCAACAGCTAGCATGTCAGGGGATCCTCTGGGGTGACCAGGTTAGACAGTGGCATGGCTTATACAGGTGACCTTGGCCTTGGCAGGTTCGACTGTAGTAGTAGCAGTAGTAGTATTTTATTATTATTATTATTATTTTTCTTGTTGGTATTATTATTGTTATTATTATTATCATTATCATTGTTGTTGTTATCATTATTATTGTTTGTTTCAACAGGTTTGGGGTATCCATACCACCCGCATTACTCACCCTATGTAAACCCGCCGCTACCACTCAGTTCATCCACGCTGGAGGGGAGATACCAGTGGCCTCCGCCCACCTTCCACCAACCTCTACCACCGTGAGTTGCACAACCACTTGAACTCTGTCGATAGCTTGATTGAGTTATCACCAGGGCTTTAAATCTTCCACCTTTTGGCGGATTTCCACCTTTGGCTAAATCCCCCCCCCCCAAAAAAAAAAAAAAAAAAAAACCCAAACAAACAAAAAACAACAACAAGAGCAAAAAAAAAACAACAACAACCAAAAACAAAAAAAAACTGTGTTTCCTCCTCTGGAACATTTAAAATCATTCTGTATCCTGAAAAATCGTGCTGTATGGAAGGTTGATTGCTTTTTTTGTCACTTGTATGGTACGTTCATGTTTTTAAAAGTATGGTATACTCTGTGTGCGTGTGCGTGTGCGTGCGTGCGTGCGTGTGTGTGTGTGTGTGTGTGTGTGTGTGTGTGTGTGTGTGTGTCTGTGTGTGTGTGTGTGAGTGTGGGTATGTCATAGTCCGGTCTTTAAATGGACTCTTATTTTTAAATATGCTATTATTATTATTGATGTCGTTATTTAGCCTAATTTAATTTATAATCGGAATTATCATAGTGTATACTTTTATGTGATATTGTTATTCTAACTTGTATTGTGCAGAGCGGGCACCAACAGAAAATTTTCTGGTTTTAGAAGGACTGGACATAAAAGATTGTTTTGATTTGATTTGATTCCAAAACACACCAAATCGCACACACGCACACGCACGCACGCACACACACACACACACACACACACACACACACACACACACACACACACACACACACACACACACACACACACACACACACACACATTCTAGAACTAAAGTAATGTACGCAAGAGAACGACACAGATTACTGAAACAACACAAAATTAATAACAGCCACACCGTACAGGACACTGTACAGTGTAATCAAGTGATTTAAAAAAGTTCATTCAGTCTGTCTTTTCCTGTGTCCAGAGGGCTGGCTCCGAGTCCGGTACAGTCGGACATTTCCCTGCTGAGTATGCGGAGTCCGGGACTACCAGGGGAGTCGGTGACCCAGCTGGCGTCCCGGATCCAGTGGGAGCAGCTGCAACAGGCCTACTACCACAGCCCTGGACGACGTTTTAGTCCAGCTAGCCTAGGTAGGGGAATTTCTTTTTTTCTTCTTTTTTTTCTTTTTTTTTTTGGTCCAGAGAGGCAGACAAAATGTGTACCCTGCCGTAGTGCCATAGTTCCCGGGCCTGGCTAATGCCGGGATATTTATGACGGGAAGCGTGGAATGCGGCCCTGTCCCGCAGTCCCAAACCACACGGATCTCCATAGCATCATCTTTCCATCATCCTCATCTCCACCATCATGCATAATAAAAACTGCCCCAGCTTCCGAGACCTCCGTGGATTCCACCCATTGCCTGGGAGGAACACCACTGGAACTGGCAAAGAGTTGCGGCAGGAAAAAAAAAAAAAAAAACAACAGTAAAAAAAAAAAGTGTACCATGTGCCATAAAGACTTTGCAAATAGCACTCAGAATTATTGCAGATGTAGATAAAAGTTAAAGATATTGGTCTTGAGTTTTTACGTCGGGTACTGCTCTGTGTGTGTGTGTGTGTGTGTGTGTGTGTGTGTGTGTGTGTGTGTGTGTGTGTGAGAGAGAGAGAGAGAGAGAGAGAGAGAGAGAGAGAGAGAGGAGGAGTAAAACAGTCAGTGACCTTCTGGTGGCCAAGCGGCTGGTTCCAATTCAAAGTGTTATATCAAAGTGTCGTGAGATCATTTCATATGGAATATAATCATCGTCTAATAAAAGGAAGAAGTTTATGAATAAAAAAATTCCTAGAATAGCAATGTCACAATCAGACTGGGACTGAAGACAGGAGTTGCGCCCCCTTTTGCTGACGTCTTTACTGACGATTTTGAATCTGGACTACCCAAACCAAGTCATTTTTGTATCACCGATGCTGGAAATTTCATTAGCTGAATGTTGTACTTGTTTAAAATAATAGCGTCTTTACTCTTGAACAAAGTCAGTTAGTTAGTTAGTTAGTTAGGGCTTAACGCCGCGCAAGCTAATGTCCTTCTTTTCCAGATTAAAATAAAAAAGAAAGACGATAAGACAAGGTGTAAATATATTATAAGAAATCTATCCGGTTTAAATAATAAACACGTTTCACTTCTTTGTACATCAAACATATAGAGGTCGAGGATAGTCGGTATTACTTGAGGTGTCTAAATTTTATAGACCAGATTTGACTCTTTCAAGAAGCTCAAGATGCTGTCAGGGGGAACATCCCGGCACAACACCTTCAAAGAATCGGCACAGTAATGTTTGACGCGAATCTCGGCAAGATCCACGCACGAGATTAAGAAATGAGCAACTGCCTCTTCAGCTAAGACCTTTGTAGAAAGACACCACAGCCTTAGACCCAATAGATTACATGATTGTGTAAGTTGTGTTGCTTTCTGTAACGTCTACTGTTGAAAAAGCCATGTTGGTTGCTGTCGCTTTAACAGAGAGTATGATTGTGTACTTGGTGACACCAGACGTAATTGATGGGTGATACAATTTCTGGCACTTATAAATGATAATAGATAAGAGATAAGAGAGAAAACATTTTTTTTGTAAGCTGTGGGTGGGCTGGGACAGTCGCTGCCACATGAACCGTAATTTTATACGGGGCATGTACCGCTCATTTACACGAACCTACCGCATATCAAACTATGAATGACCCTGCCCACCTGCGGAGTTTTAAGGTTGTAGGTAATAATTATGGTTGTATTTCGTTGTCCGCTAAAACACGACACGTCTAGTCGTGGAGGTATCCGACTTCAGATCCTGAGCTGCCTGGTTCAAGTCCCAGGTGGGCAGGAATTTGGTTGGATTTTTCGTCTCCAAATTGAGCCAGAATCACGTGCAGACTCACTCACAGTGCCTGTCTCACCCTCGTGCACACACAAGCACACACGTTATCAAGTGTGCCTGTGAAAGTTCCCTTTCAGTGCTCGGGTCGTGAGTTTGAATCCCGGCTGGGGCCAAATATTTGTGCTGGCCCTTTTCTCGATATTACCCTTATGTGGTGGCAAAGGACGTTAAACTCCCAAACACCCACTCACTTACCCTGTTACAGATCTCATTTCAAACGGGAGGGACCGTGGAATGGAGAACCAATTACACACCATGTAGTATGGTGACACGCTCCCGCTGGGGTGGTGGGGGTGGGGGGGGTGGGGGGCAACAAGAATGTTCCAGCAATATGATAATAAAAAGTATTTAAAAAATACACAAATTTTAGAAAGGTTTTTAAATGTTTTATTCTTTACATACAGGTTTTGCAGGAGATTTGCCCCACTCCTTGGGTCAGCGTCGGAGTGGAACGGCTAGCGGCTATGTCTCGGGGTCAGACGTTGGTCGTGGTTACATCTCGGGGTCGGAAATCCGGGGATACCTGTCTGGTTCTGATGTCCCGCCCACTCCAGGCAGTGGCAGTATTACGTTACCCGGCTCCTTGGAAGGTAAGCTCCGCAAAAGTCTTTGGCAGAACCACAAAGTGACAGAAAATATTCCGAATAAGCCTAGTGCAGGTCAAAGAACACAAATGCCTCAAAATACCTGCATGTTCCCTATTAGCCTCAGGCGTCATGGTCACCCCTAAAAATGCTTCCATCTAGAAACAAAAATTACGCACAGACCATTAGGGCACGTACCTAACAGGAGTTTAAAAACAATGAATGTCTCCTTTCTGCTTAGGCCTCACTGTGGTAATTCTAGTCTACTTTCTTTTGAGGCCAGAAAGCCAGTTCACCCAAATCCACTCATGTCACCTTTGCCTCTCATGTGCGCGAAAAGTCCCAGCTTCACTGGCAGCTTGCCTCCTCTTCCTACCCCCCTGGCATGCACCTTGCCCTACCAAGTACAACAATCACTGCAAACTAGCACACTGGCAAATAAACACCAAACTTGACCCCACGTGCAGTTTGTGTCCTTACGCCTGTAGCAGAGTCAAGAAGCACTTACGCCTTTTAACATTTCATGTGTGCCATTTTGTGTGAATACCACACAAGTGTCCAATGTATGATGTGCAGCACTACTATATTTTACTAGGGTATTATCCCGTTCGGTTGTCATTTGCTTTTTTTTTTTTTTTTTGTCTGTCTTTATCTTACTTGTCTCTCTTTGGATTCCTTCTCTGCCACCAAATTCCTTGTCCGTCATTACAGATTTCTGTTCTGTCATTCGATTCCTGGCCCGTCTTCGGATTAATTTTCTTGTATGTCATTAAATTTCTTGGATATGAGCGTTCCACTCTTCAGTCTGAAAATTCAAATTCAAAAATACTTTATTGTCCATTAAAGAACCAGGTATAAAATGGAAAATCGTCTTTGGACTCACACAGCTCGAAACAAAATAAAAATGAAAGATTAAGATCCTAGGCCAATGAAAAAATACTCCTGACTGTGACAACAGGATCCCGGTTGACCAGCCCACGTCCCAGTATTTACGGAAAGAGTCGGAAACGAGCTCTCTCCCACTCGCCAATCTCGGATTACCTGGACATCCAGAGCTTGACGAGAAGTTCAGAAGGCTCGCTACAACTGACACCGTTTCTGCAGCACAATTCTCGCAGCTCCAGTGCTGCCAGTGGTTCATACGGGCATTTATCAGCAGGTACGTGACATGAGGTTTGGTGGTTGTTGTTGCTGTCAGTGGTGGTGGTGGAGGTGTTTGGTCGGTGGTCTAGTGGTTAAGAGACTTGTTACCAGTGCGAGAGGTCAGGGGTTTAAGTCCCACTCGGGGCAAAGAATTTTTCCTTCTCGTATGTGGCACCGTTCATTCGGGCCGATCGTCGGGGGTTCTCTCCGGGTTCTCCGGCTTCCTCCTTCTCTACCTGGGAAATGTTCAGCCCAAAAAATTAAAAAAAAAGCAATTCTAAATTCCGAAATTAAAATAGCTGAGCTGACCCTTCGCACCACGTGATTGTAATATGGTCATGTCCAGTGTGTGAGAGAATGCGTGTGATTCACGTGAGCGTGCGTGTTGGGTTAAGTTCGCGGCGCTTTGAGCCGATTCATGAAATTGGGTACAGCGCCTATGCAACATTCATTATTATTATTATTATTCTCATGGTGTGTGTGTGTGTGTGTGTGTGTGTGTGTGTGTGTGTGTGTGTGTGTGTGTGTGTGTGTGTGTGTGTGTCCGTCCCCATGCATGCGTGTTGGTGATTGTAATTGTGTGCATTTTGTGTTTTCCCTTCATATCAGGCTTGATTGAAAAAGTAAAACCAGAGTTAACAGAGATTGGACACATTCAAGGGGATCTTATCAACAGTGTTAGTGCATGCCAACAGCAGTCATTAGGCTTCTTTTGGTGGGGAGCCGGGGTGGCCGAATTATAGAACGTTGGACTTCTAATGCTGGGGTCGTGAGTTCGTATCTCGGCTGGGGCCAGATATTTGTACTGGCTTTTTCATCGTTGCCCCCGTCTTTGATATCACCCGTATGTTGTGGAAAAGGACGTTAAACCCACAAACACCCACCCACCCGCTTCTTTTGGAGGACAGTGCACTGGTAACCGACCAGCACCTACCACATAATTATGACATAATATTTTAACTGAACCACCCCAGCGCACCGACGGGCTTGAAAGCTGAAGCGCCAAAAGCAATGGACCTTTCTGAGAGCGCCTAGCATCTGTTGGTATCCAACACCCTCTGGATAGATTATACCTGAACCACCAAGATACATCGCTCATTTTTCTGACTGGCTGAAACTGCTGGCTTGGCAGAGAGGTCTGTCGACTGGTGGGAATTGTGCTTTGTGATCGGCTGAGATTTGATGGATGGCCTTGACATTGGATGGCCTTGACAGTGCATGATCTTGACATTGGATGGCCTTGACATTGGATGACCTTGATATTGGATTATCTTGACATTGGATGACCTTGACATTGGTTGACCTTGACTTTGCTGATTTCAGCGTCTTTAGGAACATCCAGTCCACATCCTCCACTTCCGCCCAATCCATACTTTCGACATGGACCAGTGCCGATCCCGGGGGCGCCGTTCTTCTACCCGCCGATGCTGCCGCCACCTATGATGGGCAGACCACCCCCTGGAACATTGCTCCCTCCCGGTCACCATGGCATTCCAACACAGCCTCCACCTGCTAAGTTTGATCCACAGGTAAATTCGTTTGGGTTCATTTTTTTTTTCTTATTCATTTGTTTGTTTACGTACTTTTTAAAGTGTTTTGTAAATTCTGTATCTCTTGCGGGAAAATGAGGTTGCTTCCCCCCCCCCCCCAAGGGTAATTGTGTCGCTGCAGTGGCGTGCTGCCCACTGTTCTATCTTGGAAGTTTTATGTTACCTGTACCTTGTTCACTCAGGCTTACACGCACGTTCACGCACACACACACACACACACACACACACACACACACACACACACACACACACACACACACACACACATAGAGGATTTCCAGGTCACCTTAGAATACACTCTTATCCCTGTACTCATTCACATCAGCTGAAGGAAAATGCAGTTTACTTCACATTGATTTTGTTGTTGTTGGGACAGGATTTAATCACAGTCAGAAATTGTTTTCAAGAAAACATCACATTACACCGAACATAAAAGCTGTAGAGACTGATCCATCTCGTCACCATTAAACTGAAATCAAACGTGGTTTTAAATATCTGTTCAGTTAGCAAGCATTCAGATTGTAATCTGATTTTATGACAGAGAACCGTGCTCCATGATTTCCCCTTTACTGGGGATAATTGCTGGTTCAGCTGTCCGTTCACAGTTGACTACTAACACTTCCTCTTCTCCTGTCATAAGTCATTATAGGTAATTTCTCACACTGCTGAAGGCAATACCTCTTCACACACGTTGCGATAAGGAGCTTTTCAACAGTCAAAGCCCGTGAGAAAAGGCTGTTGTCTACAATTTCCGTTTGAAACTAGTGCTTAGAAATTTATTGTGAAGTATTTTCTTGCCTGTAAAAAAAAATAGAATTTTAAGCTTTCAGGAGAAGCTAGATGGTAGATACATGTATTGTCTGCAACGATTTTCAAGAGAAAAACAGCGCTTAGGGGTTGTAAAATCTGTTGTGTAAGCAGCTCTGTACGATCGAGGCTGAAGTTCATTCACTGTGGGACTGAACAATTCAAACAGAAAAGAGAGAACGGACTGCTGCGCGAATGTCATTTATTGAAATGACGATTGTTACTCCTATTATACCATAGCGTTTCTGGTTTTATCCAGTATATGCTGTGGTATACTATGAGTAACAGTCGTGGATAATAGGATAAAACCAGAAATGCTTGTTTGTGCATTCAGTTTAACCTTCAAGAGAGGATAAAGGCTGTTGTCTATGACAGTTTTCAAGAGAAAACTGTGCGAAAAACGCGTTTTTAATCGTTTTTGTGATCTTAGTGAAGCAGTCAACACTAAACGAGAGGAATCGTAATTATTTTTCAGATATCGACAACGGTGAAGGACGCAAGCAGCAGCGTGGTTAGCAGTACCATGGATAGCGGTGAGACAAAGAAATCCAAGATCAAGAAGGAGGCAGAAAGTCTTGGTATGTTCCTAGTTTCTGTTTGTTTGTGTGTGTGTGTGTGTGTGTGTGTGTGTGTGTGTGTGTGTGTGTGTGTGTGTGTGTGTGTGTTTTAGCCCTTGATCAATTTTTTTTAGGTGTGTGAGTACAAAAGTCTTTCATATGTGTGTGTGTGTGTGTGTGTGTGTGTGTGTGTGTGTGTGTGTGTGTGTGTGTGTGTGTGTGTATGACAGAGTAAGTTTTATTAACGAGTGTGCGAGTGTTTCATATATGATTATGTTTGTGAGTGGTTTTTGTATTTTAAGAGCGTGAGTGCTTTGGACAACCGAATAGTTGTGCGAGTAGCGATGACTAGTGATCATTCGACTTGAAGTTCAACGACCGACCAGAAGAAGAGAGCGGCAAGTCTAACTGTGATAGAAGACGAGAACCCACTGCCAGAGACAGCGGTTGTGCGCCGGAGGGGTCAGAACTTGGAGAAAAAAGAAAAAAAGAAAAAACACGAAAAAACGTATTGCTAGGGGACTCTCAGAAATTGCAAAAGGGCCCCCTAAAATTTTTGAAGAGGGTTCCTGGTACCCTGTGGTGTGAAAGCTATCGGAAACAGGCCGGGGACCAGGTTAAATCCGAACCACTTATCACAGCTTTTCTTGCGGCCAAACCCGCATTTCACCGTGACAGCTAGTGGTGAAAGTTTATTCGTTATTGCCCGTTTTAGTAGTTCGGTCAGACACGCTAACTACTGAGTGAGGCCAGTGTCACACAGGAGTGATTTTAGTCCGAACAAACCGCGAACATGGTGTTTTTCCGTGTTTCTCGTGTGACGTGCGGCTGCAACATGCCTTTGCCCTAATTTTTCCATAGCGTGTTTTGAGCTGCTCTCGTGTTTTGTCAAACAAAAATGTCTCCCGTGTGTCATGGACCTTACTCGAGCTCCCCCCCCCCCCACCCCGGTTAACTCGGGAACCAAGCCAGTGATAGCTCTTGGCTTGGCGTCCATGCCTCTACAGAACCGGTAGGAAACGGGAAATTTGTGGCGACTCAAAACGATGTCTTTTTTTAAAACAAAAGAACAGTCTAGAATGGCCAAGAACAACGTAGCGTTTAAGGCAAGCATACTCGCCGTCACAGTTTTCACTCGCCCAGGGACACATAATACTTAGTTTGGATCTGAGGCTAAAGGTACGACCTCGACCTCTTAGCCACGTGACTGGGGTTACCCCCTGGTTCTCCCTGGTAAGCCGGGACAGCCGAATGGTAGAGCGTTGGACTCGCAACGCTCGGGTCGTGAGTTCGAATCCCGGCTGGGGCCAAAATTTACTATCTGTGCTGGCCTTTTCCTCGTTCCCCTGTCTTTGATAAAACCCTTACTTGGTGAAAAAGGACATTAACCCCCTCCCCCTTCCCTCCCTACCCTGCTCACCCCCCACTGTTCCACCAGTAAGAATCCAAGTTAAGAAGCGAGGTAGAGACTTTTGACAGAAGTACATACTTGCCACCACTAGATCAGGTGAGCAGCTTGGCTGAGGTTAGTCTTGTCTCTTGTCTGCAGAAGTGGAACAGGAGGACGATGATGAAGGAGGAGAGGGCTACCCGCCTGGCCATGTACCCCAGGAAGGGGAGCCAGACTTCATCGAGACCAACTGCCACTGGGTGGACTGTGAACGAGAGTTTGAAACACAGGATGAACTAGTCAAGGTAAGCCCTCCTTCCCCCCCCAAAAAAAAAACAAAAACAAAAAAAACAAAAAAACCCCCAAAAAACCCCAAAAAAACAAACAAACAAACAAACAACAACAACAACCACCAAACAACCCAAAAAACAGAGAAAGAAAGAAAGAAAAGTCGTGTAACAGACACGCATGCACCATAATAAACACACAAATACACGCAAGCACGCACAAACACATTTGTGCTCACCCATGTACTCTTCCCCAGTTTGCCAGTTCATGAGTAGAGCGAGCGGTACATTTCACGATATCACATACCTCATCAGACGCTTTTTATGAGTATATTCAAATCGTTTGAACCCACTAGTTTAATCTAGCAACACACACACACACACACACACAGGGGCACACACACATGCACACACACACACAGTGTAAATAAGTGAAACAAAGTTCTGTTCCACATAGCCCCTTTTTTATGCCAGGATATCAGAAATCCCATTTTTTTCCCCAATAGGACATGCATGGGTCACACTCTTCCATTTTGGTGACTAAAATCCGTTTTTTTGGATTTTTTTTTTTTTTTTTTTTACCCTGCCGTGACTGAAATTCCGTTTGTTGAGCAGACATAGTTCAGGTAAAACTGTTAGTAGCACATCAGAGATAAGTGCCACATTCATGTTATACTGTTAAGGTGCATGGAGAAGCCACCAAATGCTTTCAAACTTGCTAAAAATTCGTGTTTGGCTCCGTGTTTTGCCATTATGGAACCCAGTGCCTCGGCACCCTGGCTTGGGTTTCAGTCTTTTCAAAATTTAAGAGCGTCACCCTTGGACATACGCATTTTGTTATTATACAACATTCTGTTCTGTCTGTTTCAGCACATTAACCAGGACCATATTCAAGCCAATAAGAAGTCGTTCATCTGTCGGTGGAAGGAGTGCAGTCGAGAGGAGAAGCCTTTCAAAGCCCAGTACATGTTGGTCGTGCACATGCGGCGACACACTGGTGAAAAACCTCACCGGTGCACGGTGAGTTTTCAAGCAATCCAAAAACAGAGACCCGAGAGGAAACCTAAAGAACTCTTAACAGCCCATGCAAAAATAGCGATTTTACCTGAAATCTTTGAACCACTCGAAACCACTTCAAGCCACTTTAATGCAATCTGTCTTGGGCCTAGCGGGGGAGAGCCCATGCCTTGGTTAATAATGGCTTGAAGTGGCTCCTAATGGTGTGCAGTGGCTTGTTCTTTCTAACCAGTCTTATCATGTAGTGGGGATGGGGTGGTCAGGCTCGTACTCTTAAGCAATAACATGAGAACTACCAGATGATGAGATGATGATTTTATTGCACAGACATTTGTCCATCGCAATGGAGTGAGCACGATACGATAGCAGAACCGAGAACTACCAAACAGAGACAGATGTTCACACATCGGTGAATGAAAGACAGCATGCACACACGTTTCACTGTACTCGCTTGTTTAGTAGAACTAGAAAAGCTTTGTGAAAAACATCACAGACAGTGCCAGAGTGTCATATTTCAAATATAGCTTGTTTGTAGATTAATTATGGTGGCATGGCATCTGGCGTGTTTGGTCGCTGTTTCTTTTCAAGCTATGCTTTAATTTTGTTTTCTTCCGATTTAGACTTCTTTTTTTTTCCATGTTGTTTTGTTTTCCAGGCTGTAGCCAAGCATATTTTTGCCCACTTTACACATTTCTACTATCCTGTATTTCAGTTTGAGGGTTGTAACAAGGCGTATTCTCGGCTGGAGAATCTCAAGACACATCTGAGGTCTCACACGGGTGAGAAGCCTTATCTGTGTGAGTTTCCTGGCTGTACCAAAGCCTTCAGCAATGCATCGGACCGGGCCAAGCATCAAAACCGCACACACTCCAACGCTGTAAGGCTTCCTGTTCATTCATTGATTGCATTTTAGTTTTGTTTTTGCACGTGTGTGTGTGTGTGTATGTTGGAGTTGTGTGTGTGTGTGTGTTGGAGTTGTGTGTGTGTGTGTGTGTGTGTGTGTGTGTGTGTGTGTGTGTGTTGAGTTGTGTTGTGTTGTGTTGTGTTGTGTTGTGTTGTGTTGTGGTGTGTGTGTGTGTGTGTGTGTGTGTGTGTGTGTGTGTGTGTGTTGTGGTTTGGTTTGGTTGTTGCTGTCAATTGATAAAATAACTTGTGTATGTATTTTTTTGCATGCTGAATGATTTTTTATATCAAAGCCACACGCGCATTTTGTGGTAAGACTTCCTGTAATTGGTTGTAGAGAAAAAATCCCGAACAAACATTACTGCGTAAATCAGTAGATGAAAAGGCTTGCTGAAACACATGGAAGAGATTCACATGAAATGGCACAAGTGTGTATTACATTTCTTCAATCCACAGTTGGCTGAAAATTCCTGTCGGGTATCTGAGAGTTAGACTAGATGTTTAACTTTCTGTTCCAGAAACCGTATGCATGTAAGGCAGCAGGGTGCACGAAGCGTTACACTGACCCCAGTTCCTTGCGAAAACATGTGAAAACTGTGCACGGACCAGAATTCTATGCCAACAAGAAACACAAAGGGGATGGATGCAAGAAGGAGGATCCTGATCAGGTGAGGAGTTTGATTCGTGTGGTATTTTTGGCTGATTTGTTTTGCCTCCGTTCGTCATTCCCCAACTCTGTCCTGCTTCAAGACCTGTCTTTAAACCCATTTCTTTCAGGAAGCGTTTAATTAGTCTGTCCCAAGCATGTGTGTGTGAAGGGGATGGGAGTGTGTGGGGTGGGGGGGTGGTTGTACTATTGTAGTTGTTTTGTTTTGGTTTTGGTTTGTGCTCTTCAGAATAGGCACCCTAAAAATCATCATTTCTGTTGTTATTATTATTATTGTTATATGTTCAGCTTGATACAGTTAATTTTGTATACGCATGAAGTAAGTGTGGCAGGTGTTTGTTCAGAAGTTTAACATGTCTGTTCACCATCATGATTTCAAAGACACGTCACTGGGAATAGCATGTATAAATTTTGGCTCAATGGATTATGAACTACGCCCTTCTGCTCGACAGACTGTTGCTCTTACAGTCGCCTCAGCTATTCTGATCATATCCCTCATCCATCGTCTTTTTTTTGTTGTTGTTATTTTTTATTTAGGATCAGGATACAAGAGATGAGGACAACCAGAGAAAGGCGGACGATTGTCTGATGGCCACCCCAGTACAGGGTGGAGCAACTACAGAACGGCGACGATCACAGGTCAGTTCTTTTGTATTGGTGACCTCTTCTTGGGTGGGGATGGGGGTTGAGTGGGATGGAGGAGTTGTAATACAGCGTACTGAGATGTATGTTAAACTCCCTGCTTTAGGCTTACATGACATTTTGTTGTTGGTGGTGCTATTGTTGTTGTTGCTGTTCAGAGATGCATGGGAATGAGATTGGGTTGATGGGTTCCAATGAACGTTCTTTAATGGAAGTTAGTTTTGTCTGCACTGTATCAAGAAATCTGGCTACCTTGTGATTTGAACTGTACACTGTAGATTCAGCTTGTAGGAGCATCTTACAGATCTTGCAAAGGTATGCTCAAAGGACAGTAGACTTTAGAATGATTAAGCATACACAAAATAATTAACTTGTACAACTCTTGCGTGAGTAGATTCTAACACAGTTTCTCTCAGAGTATACTTGAATGTGACGTAACAAAACAGTTATAGTTTCAACTGAATTTCTCCACTCGGAACTTGTGCACAAGGAAAGAACATTTGTAATTTCATTTGTATCATACGCCTATTGCTCCACTGTCCAGGACACCATGGGATCGGGTCCACAGTCACAATCATCCCCCCAGAGCAGCCCAGAGGTCAATGTGACCTGCGGTATGCAACCCGATCTCATTGACGAGCACATCGGAGGCTCGGCCGTGCTGTCCAACTCAGTGGAAGAGGAAGTGGATATTCCGCTGCCCGATGAAGCGGATGTGAGTTTTCACTCTAACACTGTTGTTCTGTGTTTGACTTTTTCTCTTTAAAATTTTTTTTTTTTTAATTCCCTAACACTTCAGTTCTATTTAGGTTTTTGTTGCTGTCATAGCTGAAAACAAGAGGTCAAAGTATGAAGCCATACAACATATTTTTCAAATACATTATGCAACCTCAGATACATAATCGATAAAGAAAATCTAATGTGAGCAAAGAGGACATGATCGGTTGAGTGGAGAGGCGAGTGAGTTTGGGGGTGGGGGGCGGGGGGGGTTTAGTATCACAAAAGGTGGTCAAATTTTATTTGGGTTTAGTCACATTATTCGACCATGGCTGATAACCCTTATTACACGCCTCGACAAAAGATACTTACAGTGTTCACTGTTTTCAGGTGCCTCAGGGTTCGAATGCCCTGTTGACACGAAGACATCAGATGAACGCAGGGCAGGTGCTACAAAACAGGATGAAGGGTCGTCTCAACGCCAAGACGTCATCATCACCGTCAGTTCTACCTCAGATACCATCCATACACAGTCCAGGTATGTGGCATGCTAGCTCTTGTAATTACAGAGACCTGTGTCAGGTTTGGCCCAGGCTTGTGGCATGCTAGCTCTTGTAATTACAGAGACCTGTGTCAGGTTTGGCCCAGGCTTGTGGCATGCTAGCTCTTGTAATTACAGAGACCTGTGTCAGGATTGGCCCAGGCTTGGTGTTCCCACTGTTATTTATTTATTTGGGGAGCCGGGGTGGCCGAATGGTAGAGCGCTGGACTTCTAATGCTTGGGTCGTGAGTTCGTATCCCGGCTGGGGCCAGATATTTGTGCGGGCTTTTTCATCATTGCCCCGTCTTTGTTATCACCCGTATGTGGTGGAAAAGGACGTTAAACCCCCAAACACCCACCCACCCTATTTATTTATTTATTTATTTCTAATTTATTTACTGATCTGTTAAATTTTTAACATGTACAACAAAGTTTTAATGCAGTTTTAACTGTGTGCTTTTATTTCATAAATTTGTTTCTTGTGGATAAGATCCCAAATTAATGTGCATACTGATTCTTGTTGACAATTCCTGTGACAGGGCTTAAAATTTTCCACCTTTCGGCGGATTTCCACCCTTACCTAAAAATTCTCCTCCCCCCCAGAAACTGTGTTTTCTCCTCTGAAGCACTTAAAATTATGCCAAAATGCACCAAATGGCACAGATTTTAGTGTAAATCTAAAACTTTCCTCAAAAAAAGTGTTTCCTCTTCTGAGGGGGAGTATGCCTCTGGATGCCCCAAGCATAATGTGTCCGCTTTGCAGACGCATGCTTCTTAGCCCGCGTGTAAAAGTCAGGGTTAGGGAGTTTAGCCCCAGGTTAGAGTCTAACCTCGAACTAAACCAGCTCTAGGGTTAAATTTTCTGTTTTTTTTTTTTTTTTTTTTTTCAGGAAGCGGGTCCATTCCATGCCTATGTCGTTATATAAGGATTTTTGTCTTTCTTTCTTTGCTTCCTTTTTTATTTAATTTTGCTTTTGGGTTTCTTTTGTCCTAGTCTGGGTTAGGCCCGTAGCCGAGGGTTAAATTAACCTCATGTTCTACACACGGGCCCAAGCTTTGCCACTTAGTCACTTATTTGCTACGCACTTTTCCTCCTTTTGAGGAACCCTGATCTATCCGTCATGCTACGTTGATGTACAGTCATGCTCAGAAGAAGTAATCGTCATTTTGTTGTCAGGTGGCAACCGTCCATGTAGCCAGTCGTCCTTTGTGGAGCTGGGAAGTAAAACGCCCCAACCCAAGGGTGGCAGTCCCTTGCACAAGCGCATCTCTGATCTCTCAGGTAACCGCTCTTACAAAGGTGTCTGATATTTCAAATATGATGGTAAATTGAGTTGTTACTAGATGTGATATCTAGATAATTAGCTGTTAAAACACAAGGGTATGGGTGGTAGAGGCGAGTGTATTTGATCCATTAGGACAACAGCCTAGTGTTAGCAAGTTCAAGGTTAATCATCTCCCTATCAGCGTAGATCTTACAGTGATGTTAGAACTTATTTTTCTGTACATTGGAGCATCATGTAGTTTAGTTTGATCAGCACATCCACACCATGTACTTTCACCTCCACCACCATCACCACTACCACCCCTCCTCCGCCCCCCCCCCCCCATCCCCCCTCCCCCCCCCCCCAAAAAAAGGGCGGAAGGTGGGGGGGTGGAGGAACTACTGCTTTTTAACAGTGGACGAACATGCATACATGTAATCATTGGATGAAACATGTGCAAAAGCAATTTTGAAGGAATACAGGGCATAACATGAAGGAATTACATCACTTGTGACTTGCAGTTGGCTAACTCTGCATTGCCATAATTGACGGTAGCACTCTTTGTCTGGGGCTCGAGGTGGGCCTGGCTATTGGAGAATCATCATAAGTCATTCTCCTTATTTTATGGCTGACGAAAGTCTTCTTTTTATGCAGCGCGAGATCAGACGAACCTGATGCTCCCTAACAGTCGAAGGAACAGCAACACAAGCACGTTGAGTTCCTACATGAGCAGCATGCGCTCTGATACCAGTCCCTTCCCTCCTGTCGGCAGCAAGATGTCTTCAAGACGATCATCAGAAGCCTCGCAGGTAGGACATAATAAAGTGTCCGCATATCTTATGTTCCGTAGACTCTTGTGTTACAGTAATGTAGACCTGTGCGGTGCCTCTGAAGATTTCTGTGAAGTTCTGTGATCAGAAGGTTGTCAGTTTATAGTACTACTTAGATTTGTCGATGCTTTCGCAATCAGATTTGTGATTTGGCGATTCTGTCTTGTTGCCAGTCATTCTTAATAAACATTGCAATGAAACAATAGTAATAAATGTAATAAACGTCACGATAAACTCAGTAAACATTGCAATAAACTTGATAATTATTGCAGTAAAGACAGTTTTAGATGAAGCTTTGATCTATAGGTATGAAAAATTTGACTAATGTGTCACTGTACATCATCCTTTGCATTTTGGGATTTGATTTCACTATTCTTTACCTAGCGGTTGCTTCATGCACTTTGTCTTCAAGACTCCCTTCTCAATTTGAAATATTTTCCATCCAGGTTTCCAATAATCGTCTCAGCATCAACAACTCACCTTACGAATATGACATCACTGGCAATCGGCCCCAGAACAGTTCAACCAATTCCACGAGCTGCTCCCGGCGATCGAGCGAGAGCAGTAATTGCAATGTGGGTACGATGTCGGCCATGATGCAGAAAGCGAACCTCGGGTCTCATCCGAACCTGGTGGTGCAGTCACAGGGACTTACGATACAGAGTCCATCCAACAAGTATTCCAACGAACGTTTGGCAAGGTGAGTGAAAGGGTTAATTGATTGCAAGTGTGTGTGTGTGTGTGTGTGTGTGTGTGTGTGTGTGTGTGTGTGTGTGTGTGTGTGTGTGTGTTCATTCGCTTGAAAAAGATTTTGTATTTTATCCACTCATAATTGATTTCAGTATAGAATTACTGACATATTCATTTCATTATCCTTACTAGAAAAGAGTGATTGGAGAATCCTGCAAGGTGTAATATTATTTAATATTACACAGCAATTATGCATGCAGTTACATGTACCACAAAAAATATCACTGGCACTGAAATATTTTCTTTAGATGAATTGGTCTTTTCAGGCATCAGGATTGTTTGTTTAAAGGCAGTTTTCTGCCAAAATAATCAAAGTTTTAAAAAAGCCTGAAAATTAGCTTTTAGTTGGTTTTCAAAAGGCATGTTTTTAACAAGTGGCGTCGTTACATTGTAGTACCGCACTTGTGTCTGATAAACTGTTTATACAGAAGCAGCCCTGCACACCGGACCTGTTTTGTTTTCAATTTTCTTCTGATGGTTGCTTTCATACTTTCTTCATGTACTTATTTGTTTTTGTTTTTTTAAATCTATTGCAGATACTTTGCTGCTAGAAAAGATTACGATGCAAGTACAGCCAACCCTCCCAACACTAACAGCAATGCCAGAACTAGCACACCGAGCCGGACGCCTCTCCCGGACGAGATCCCTGGGAGGGAGGTCCGTCGAGCCAGCGACCCCTGCAGGGCTCAGGACCCCAACTTCGAGTCCCTCAGACGCCTGCAGAGGTTCCATAGTCTCAACATGGTCAAGCCTCTGCCGGTCCCGCCCGCTATGCGCAGTCTGCAAAACAAAGTCAGCTCCAACCAGACTTTCCACTCTTCACGGAGCAGTATCGCCACCGACTACTCCCTGCCAGAGAACGGGGAGGAGCAGGGTTCACCGGGATACAGTTTCCCAGGTGACCTTGATGCGGAGGCCGCTCTGGATGAGCGGATGCTCGAGGACAACATGGACATGATCATCCCCGATGACATGCAACGTTTCCTGATGGAGCGCTACAACAATTCTGGCCACAGCCAGTCCACGCCGGACGAGATGCAGAGGTTTTTCACTGAGCGCTGCAACAGCGTCATGAGCGGCAGCGAGAATCAGCAGCAGCGGCAGCAGTCGCAGATGTCGTTTGGTGACTCCACGGGCGTGGACTCTGGCTGTGGCAGTCAGATGTCGCAGAACGACAGCAGCAGCGTGGTCAGCAACTTCATGCAGGACCAGCAGCAACTCTCGCCACCCATGTCGGGTCACTCCATGCAACACTTCCAAGGTCAAGGACAGGGTCAGGGTCATTTCTCCCCTAATCTGCACGTGCAGACAGGGTTTGACAGTGCCATGAGCTCGCCCATGCCTCCTGCCATCAACAGTCCGTACAGTAACCCGGCCATGACTCCGAGCCCCATGTCCATGCCCCCGCCTTGGCCTCAGCAAGGTCAAGGTCATCATCCACAGGGTCAGGGTCATCCGCAAGGTGACTTTATGCCACAGCAGCAGCAGCAGCAGATGCCGCCAACACAGCCGCGGCATCAGCATCAACACCAGCTCCAGCACAACAACCAGATGCAGAACGGGATGCCCACACGGAGCATGATGGTGATGTCACAGGGCGGCCACTGTCCCAACAACATGATGAACGCCAACAACAGCAGCATGCCCATGATGAGCGCTCAGAACTGCGTCAACATGGGCATGCAGGCTGGCGGCGGGGGAATGCATGGCAACGATGGCGGCATGATGAACAACACCTGTGGCATGATGAGTGGCGGGGGTATGCACGGTGGAGGTTCTCAGGGGAACATGAACATGAACATGCCCATGGGTGGCATGAACAACTGCGGAACAGCAGGGCCTTGGCAAGGACCAATGCCCAACCCCAACCCCAACCACAACCACCACCACCACCATCAGAACACGTACCATCACCACCAGCAGCAGCAACAGGCCATGATGCAAGGTGGTGAACTTCCTGGGTCTGTGTACAGCCCCATGCCCATGGTGAAAGGTGGTATGATGGGTGGGGGTGACGGTATGGGGGGTGGGATGGGGATGGTCAAACCGAATCGGTCCAGCCCTCAGGTGCAAGTACCCCACATCTCCCAGTCGCAGATTCCTCCCAACGCCAAGGCGGCCTCCCGCGGTATGATGATGCGCCAGCAGATGATGAACCAGCAGATGCAGCAGCAGCAGCAGATGCCGATGACGCCGGTTCACCACCCCATGCCCCCTCCCCAGCCACCTTCCCACCCCCAGCATCAACTCCAGCAGCAGCAACGACAGCAGAATATGTACGTGAACAATGGGTACCAGACGCAGTACAATAACAACAACTATCCGCAGATGTACCCAAACAGCGGCAGTCAAACGCCAAACATGATGGACAATGCTGTGAACGGCATGAACCATTCTCAGGATCTCCGACAGTCGCAGTCGCACCACAGAGGCATGCTGGTGCCGCCAGGTGGTGCCAGCACTCCTACGGGGATGTTCCGACACCCCCACCCTCCGTCCTCACAACACCCGAGTTGCCAGGTGCCTCATCGGTCCCCCCACTCCCAGCAGCCCTACCCCTACCCCATGGAGATGTCGCCGGGGTGTAACCAGGTGACCAGCTCCACTGATCGCAAAGAAACCACCGCCCCGCCGATCGAAGATTTCATGGAAAATATCACCTCTCTGTCCACAGAGAATCTTATCGAGAACATCTCGACAGACAATGTGTTTGGTTCAACGTCGGCCTTGTCAAACCGGTCTGCTTCGCAGAACTCCAGCCGGTTTAATCCGGTGCTGAATACTTCGAACATGGTGGTGAACGACATGAGTTCGATGCTAACACAGTTAGCAGAGGAGAACAAATATCTCAGTATGCGACCATGAAGGGAACAGAGTGTGTTGTATAGTGTGACAAAAACAGATTGTTGTGAATTGAACAGTTTTTCATTTGGATATGTGCCTTAAGTACTACCGGATATGCCTTGTTTGTTGTGTGTTCAGAAGATTGTAACTGGGATATACACTCTTGGAAAATACGGGCCTGTGAATGATTCTGTGTGTGGAGCGTTTCTTCGCTGGCAATGTCTGTGGTGCTTTGAGCATACATGAAATGGGATTCGTGCTTTTCAGCTACATTCTTGCAGGATATGTTTTAACAGTTTCTGTCTTAATGTGCCTTAAGACTCTGTTCATCGAGAGCTGTTAGGTAGATTTTGTGACTACCGGTATATTTTTTTAGAAGCATCATTTTTAAAAAAAAATTGACGGAACAGGATTCAGCCTATCAGTTGCACATATTCTTTGAGGATCTGTTTTTCTGTGTCTGTGTTTGTGTGCCTTATGACCACATCAAGAAGCTTCGTTTTGTTAGAAACATGTTTAACCCTGGTCTTACGGAATTAATTTGTCTTAGGCGGAAAAAGACAGAGGTAGCCCGGAATATTGTGGGTTCAGCGCTTCCAGGGTTAAATCGCTGATAGCTCATGATTCGCCATTTTGGATGGTGAGTCCCCAGGCAATACACACTTTTGATTTTTGGTGTTTGGTGGATTTTACTGATGGGTAGCTAAGTCGCCAGTAACCAGTTTACTTGCCATGTAGACTGGCCAGCCAAGCTGTGTTCACAGAAAAAAACTGAAGGTGCTTGGAACTTGCTTTGGTTCTAGATTGTGGTGCATACTCTTCCGAAACAATTTTGATAACAGTTTACACGGAATTCAATGGTGTTCATGTCCTTCAGATACTTCTGTGACCTTCTCGAGTCTGCAATTCTGGAAGAAGAAGTACATGTAATGTCAAATTCTTCAAACACAGATGACTACTTCAACGAGAAAGAGAGTGCTGTCTGCCATAAAAGGAAGAAAAAAAAAAAAGGCTGGTGCCACCTTGTGCCTTCATTGTTTTTTTTTAAATGAGTAACTCCATTGTACCACAGTTTACGGTACTTTTTAAAACTTTATTGTTTGTTTCATCTTTGTCCGCATGCCATTGCATTTGTTGATTTTGTCTACTTCCCATCATCTGGTATCATAAAAATTTTCTCCCTGATTTTGCTCTGTACATTTGATATTTTTGTATTGCCAGCAAACCCACAAAGTTTGTATTTTTTATTTTGTTGTGGGTCTCATTTTCATTGGTTGTTTTCTTGTTATTTGTTGCTAAACTACATTATCCTGTTAGTATGCATAGTACATCATCAGTATTTCGATCCATTCACTGTGTGTGTCTCAGACATCGTCATTTGATCCACGTCACATAAAAGATCCATCTGTTGTGTAGTCTAGCGAGTGTTGCTTGCGTGAACAGTTCTCATTTTACACATAATGGTCTCAGGCATTGTTCTTGCTGTGTGTGGCTTGTTATACTTGACTGGCACAAAACGGATTCACAGAATGGGATTTGGATTCAGTTAGCTTCTGATTCAATAGAAAAGGAAACGGTAATGACTGCGAAGTGGTTACAAGTTAAGCAAATAAAAGTGACATAAAAGGGACAGAAACCACTTAACTTGCACAAAGGACGGCACAGGTCAACGTTTCGGCTTTCGCCTTCCTCAGGACACAAACAAATGGGACACAACTTCAACAAACAAACAAAAGGTAACTCTGCCGACGTACTGACATACACGGCATGGGGGGGAAAAAAAAAAGAAAATTTTTTTCTGGTCCATTTCTCGCCTTTTCCCGCGCCATGTATGTCAGTATGCCAGCAGAGTTACCTTTTGTTTGTTTGTTGAAGTTATGTCCCATTTGTTTGTGTCTTGAGGAAGGCGAGAGCCGAAACGTTGACCTGTGCCGTCCTTTGTGAAAGTTAAGGGGTTTCTGTCCCTTTTATGTCGCTTTTATTTGCTTATTCTGATTCAATCGAGAGAACAGTCAGAATGGAAAGCTTCCACATCTGTCTTTGTCTGTCTGGCTCTTATGTGGTCAGTTTCACCTTCACCGTAGGTTGCCTAAAAACTTGCACACCGTACACGTGCCTAATTTTCATTTACTCTGCTCTTCAGTGTTTTCAAATATACACGCATGCAGATGAAATAAAATAAAACAGAGGAAAGTGGCTTATTTTGCAGGAGCTGCTGGCAACATGTGCAAAGCCTGTAAAAATCTGTGTGTCTAGGTGAATTAATTAACTCAGGAACGGGATCAAATCTTGTTTTTAGTGGCTGATACTACAACCTTGCACAGAACATTTCACAAACTCAGATTGGAATGTATGACGTGGTCCAGTCATATTGATGTACCCAGCCTTGGTTAGTAGTCCACACAGCCTTGTTAACATCAAATCTTCCTTGAAAAATATGTTCACCTGTGTATGCGTAAACCTATATGATCATATCATCTGGTACATGTCCTTCATTATCAAGCAAAAGTCCAGTGTATGAAGCATTGAACACACGTCTAGTTACCTGTGTGTCCTACTGTGGAAATGGATGGAATTTCTTATTGCATAATGTGATGTCTGTTGAAATGTCATTTATAGAAAAGTGTATGTCATGTGCCTTCATAGCATGCAGATTTAAATGTACAGAGAACCTTTTTTCATTATCACCATGTTATTGCATACATTAGATTTATTATTATTATTGTTTTACTTATTACACTGTTTACTTGAGATTAACTACTGTATACTCCATTCTTTGAAATGTAGGAATGAGTCGCACTTGTTCAGTATGCATGTATCAATTGTTTACTGGTCAGTAGAATGTGTATAAGATTGTGTCAATAGGTGGCTGCATGTTTCAGTGTCTGCATGGTGCGGATGTGTGAGAGTGTAGACAATAGGCCTCTGCAGTAGATGAAAAAAAAAAATTAACAAAGCCAGGATTTTTCTGTCTTTGGAGAAATACATATATACGTGTACATATGTTGCATTCAGCGATTCAGACATTTGTTAAAAACACTGCTGCTGTTTTGTCCTGTGCTGTCTGTGATGTCTGCAGTACATTGTTTAGTTATACTTTATATTATAAAGTGCACAAATCTGTATTGCGCAAAGTCTTCCTGAAGTGCTGATACGAAGATACGAACGTGCGCCTCTATATGTTGTTACATAAGCTGCTGTTAAGTCTTCCATGTTCTGTACAATTGTTTGTGTCATATCTTAATGCGACTCTTTATGTCATCTATAAATATGTATATCACCTTCGCCGATATATGCGCACATTTTATCAGTTTTCATGAAATCTTTATCCTCTGTCCTCTGTCCTTTCAAAGTTTACTTTGTTGGCATATTTCTCATCTTTGGACTTTAGAAATACTCAAAGCTTTGCATAATTTCATACAAACCTGAGATTTTTTAAATTTTTTTTTAATAAGATGGGGTATTTCTCAACTTGTTAGTACTTAGTACATGTTATCTGGTATACTGAGGTGCTTTCAGACCTACTAAAACAAGATTGTTATAATGCATAATCACTTTTTACAGGTTTGTGTAATTTGACTAAGAAGTGTTGGACATCGGATGAAGTAGGGAGGATGTTGAAACTTTTTTCATTTTTTTTTTTAATTTTTTTTTTTTATAATTTGAACAGAACAGCTGCAAGCAAGTCATTAAAATTCTCCTTGACACTCTGTAATACAGAAAGTTTGAAAAGGCAGCACCTGAACATGAAAAAACCCTGTATAATTATCATGCCATGTTATAATACTGTGGCATGTTTGCATTGCATATTTTCACTGTAGAATTCTGTTAAAGTTTTTTGTGTGTACATGTATATATATTTTTAAAGATTTATTTTAAAATTTTTATAAAATGGGGTGCCTTTGAAACTGTGTAAGACATAGAAGTGTCTGGTTTAGAAAAAAAAAAAAAAATCGTAAGCAGTATTGAATTTTTATTTTTATTTTCAAGAAGACGGGGAGCAGAGAATAATCACTAAAATGCTAAAAACGAGAGAGCCTGCTTACAAAGAATTAGTTTTTGTCTTTCTTTAATTTAGCACGAGACTACTTGTTTATCTGTTTTGTTGTCGCGTAAACCCCCACCTCCCCTCCCCAAAAGTTGCATCGGTAAAATGCATTTGTTCCTGATATAGTTGTGTTTGTAGGTATTTTCTAGTTTATGTTGTAGCTTTTATTTTCAAAGTTTCCTTTTTTTTGTTTCTTTTCTTTTTTTAAGACAGAAACAGGAGATTCACACAGGACCGAACGCCTGAGATTATTGCATTAAGTTCAGACGTAGAATTTTTAAGGTTTTTAAACATGTATTGGCTGTCTTTCATACTTCGCACCAAGCATAATTTTCTGGTTACTTGCATGTTTACTCATTGTTCAAACAAAATCCCTATACCCAAGACTGGGTATACCCAATTTTCTGGTTACTTGTATACTCATCGTTTACAACAAAATCCCTATACCCAGAACTGGGTATACCCAATTTTCTGGTTACTTGTATACTCATCGTTTACAACAAAATCCCTATACCCAAGACTGGGTAAACCTAATTTTCTGGTTACTTGTATGCTCATTGTTTACTACAAAGTCTGTATACCCAAGACTGGGTACAGCCAATACTCCCTTAAATATGAAATCCGTTAAAAATTATGTCTCTTGTTAAACTGCAGCAGCTTGCATCCATCGTTTCTGCTCAGTTCAGTAAAGTTTGTCGTCTCACAGTATGTTTGAGATTTTAAACAATGTCAATATGTTTGTTTAACAGTCAATTTTGGAAGCATCATCCAGTTTGGTTTGATTTTCTTTCCAGCTTTGACAGATCGCCCCCCCCGTCAACAAAGGAAACATGTAATAATGATCCTCTTTACGGTATCATTTGTTTCGACACAAATGAAATGAAATCGGTGGTGCTTCAAATGTTCACTAATATTGCTGTGTTAACACACGATATTGAAATCCAGTTTAAAACTGAAATCTGCAGGAACTTTTTGATAGATTAGGTTTACCAATACTCCTCGTGCAAAAGCTCGCCTGTTACCATGATTTTTTCATATTCTCAAATCACATAGCGTTAACATACATACACACCAATTTTGTCGCTCTCAGCAAATCATTTTCAGTGGATATTTTTAATTCATGCAATGTTATTGCTGTTTTACATACATTTTCTTGTTTACATGTGCATTTATACATAGTCATACCATTGTTAGCGTTTGCTTTTTGTCTAGGGTAAGCGTATATGTATAGCCGAGTCTCATATTGCAAAGTATTCTTGGATGCAAACCTTTCCCACCAAGCTTTATGTATTAGAATTTAAACAAAAAAGATGAAAGTTTTACCGATGTGAAGAACGAGAATTAGATTTTGTTTCACCGTTGTTAATGAAAATTTATGGAGTGGACAGCAACGAAGATGTCCACATGGTTTTGAAACAATGTTTCTTTGGTTTTATTGATAGTACTGATTGTTACTATACAAATGTATTCTGTGCTGTATTGATGTATGTGTTTCAAACTATGACGGTACGGTGTATCCAATTGATAATACTTGTCTGTGGATCAGTTACAAACTGTACAATGAATAAACTGCAAGACTGTTTGCATGTGTAGCAGAAGAGTTGTTTTCGTTTTTGTGTGGCAGAAAAGAGCATTGTATATATGTGACCCTCCACCATGAAATGACTCGTCTTATAACACGAACAAATAGCACAAGAAGACTCATTGCGTGGTGGAGGGTCACATATAGTACACTTGAAAACCAAGCATCTACTTCAGGATCTAAAGACAACTGGGCATGAACTTTTTTGTATTTATTACAAAGAGCAAAATTAAAACACGCACACACACACACACACAAACACATTGCCACACTGACCAACAAGAGTTAAAATTGTAGCTATCAATATTTGCATGTATATATACATCACAGAAATGCCTTACTATATACGCAACTTATATCCTGCAGCTCTGACTTACATGGAGTTATACATCCTGATCCACTCCCCCACCCCATGAATACCCTGCCTAGTATTCTGTTACAGTCAGACAGACCCCTCCCTCCCACACCCCAACCCACTCAAACATTACATTTATGAATATCTAGAATACACAGCTGCAAGGCAAATATATTACAATTTACAAAGTCATGAAATTTACCAGCATAATTATACATTTCTGAACACAGCAAGCGCCTTCAAATGCCCAGTGAACAATAAAGAACATCTGAAAGTAGAAGACATACTACAGCCGACACAAAGGATGCAACATGTATTCGTGACACAGACGCCAGTAGACAACAGGTTTCCAAAGTAGCATACAATTATTTGTATATCATACACAGCGCACTCTTTATAATCTGGATCATCAAGACAGCAGTCATTTCAATTTACAAACAAAAAGACCCCCCTCCCCCCCCCCCTTGAAAAAAACAAACGAACAGAAACCCAAACAAAAAAAAACAAAGCCCCCCCCCCCCCAACAACAATAACAAAAACATAAAAAATACACACAAGTCTACACAAACGGCATGGGAAAGTGAACCACATACATCAATGTGACCACAGAAAAACCCAAAGGTACGAACTTGTGACTGAAGTGTTGACCTACGATCACTGTGCATGTGCTGAAAAATTGGAAATGCTCTGGCAAAAAGAAAATGTCAACTGCATAAAGATAAACTTCAAAAGTAATTGCAGCAGAAACTTTCATAAAATAAATTTCATCTTGTGTACGTGAACTAGCTACATGAAGCAAGGGAAACTACTCATGCAAATGTACTTTCAATCGATATGCAGTTATCTTTGTTACTGGAAATTCCGAGGCCTGAACTAAACAATCTATTTTCAGTGAACGACTGTCCCATATATGCCTGACAAATAAGGAGAAGGAAAAAAAACCAACAACAACAACAACAACAAACAACTCACGACTGTGTAATCAAAAGGACAATGTGAGGAAAAAATTCAAGATAAATAAAACTAAAATACAGATTTAGGCCTTCCACTTACATACGCACATATGTGTAATTATTGTCAGAACCAAAACCTGTGATCACAGGACGTTCCTAATGCATACCTAACTTGTTTTGAGTTCATGCAGCATGTTAACGAAACGACATCATTCTGGAATAATGACACACACTGTACATGAACATAAATGACAGAGAAGAGATCGTCCAACTATAGAGGTCTTTGCAAAATGAGTTACTGAGAAACACAAACAGAAGCACTTCCAGATGGAAGATGATCACGAAATGTTATGCTGTCAGCAGTTAACCCCCCTGGGACTACTGTCATGCACCTCTTTACTGTGTTTACAGTGCCTGTCTCGTCTTCGTGTACACACGCACGCACATACACCAAGTGTGCACACTAAAAATCACACATTCATCTTTCGAAGAAGAGTACGCTGTGGGCCGGTGTCGTGGTAAAACAGAAATACTGTCGCATGCACCAGAGTGAATAGCAGGGTGGAGGTTTGCACATAAAGTAGCGCTTAGCGCAGCAATCTGTCACTGCTTCGTCCTCCAGCCCTGCGGCGCCGCGAGCATTTCAGCAGAGATGGATATGTGCGCCGAGGAGAAGTCTACCATACCATACCATACCATACCACACCACACCACACCACACCACACCATACCTCTCTGACTGTATCATGCCACTGGTACAAATGCACATGACAAAGCAATCCATTATGGTACACTATATAGTGTGGGCGGGGTGGGGGTGGGGGGCGTGGGCAGTTAGGAGTTATAGGGGCTAATCGTACCATTTTTATGCTGACAGATCGTTCTGAACTGTTTCCGTGGTATCATCACACCACTTGTACGGCTGGACAGTGACAGTGTCTGTAATGCTGCCACTGATCGAGCCAACAGAAGCATACTCGATGATAAGCATGACCACACTCCAGTAGGGTCACAACAGTCGAAGATTTGAATGTTCCACCATTTACACAAAGTGTAAACAACACTCTATCGCATCAAGAGCTCTAAAAATCAAGAAGATGGAGCATTTTGAGCGTACAGGAGCAAACCTCCCGAGCAAAACTGTTCCAAAACATAAGCTAGCTTAGAAAAGATGGAATTCCATATAATACAGTGTTGACTGATCCAAAAATAGCCATGATCTATAGTGTGCGAGGTATAAAGCTTTGGCCGCTGTTGGATCCTGGCTTGCACTGTCAAGATGAGACATTTCTCAACCCTATCAATAATTTACCCTTTCTGATTTCAACCTGGGTATACATGCTGGACACATCCCCAAAAAAGCACGGATTTTGGAACAAATGTCCTATTTACAAGCAATCAGGTCTTGGAAGTTGCTGTGATATACAGAAATATTTTCAGAGGGCGTAAGAGCTTGGTGCTAGGCAAAGTGGATTTAGCAACAGGAGAGTGTGGCCCTTACAAACTCAGCAAATGTGCCAGATTTTGAGGTAGGTGTTCTGCATGTAGATGTTTCTCTGGTTCTTCTGAAACAAAAGGCTACAGGAGATCCTGTGTTTCAACAATACTCTTGTTAGCGAAAATACTTCCTGCAGATATTTGGATGGTACACTACCATTTCAGCTGTCAAAGCGTGTGAAAATTACGATAATAAATACAGGTTTGCATGTATATAGAAAATATTCAAAAAATGTAAATATAAACATACGCTTTGATTAATCTCAAATAGGAAAAAACTGCAGGAGTTAAATACCAGATAGAGCTGATTTCTTATCAAATCTATATCCTAGCTGATTTAAAAAAAAAAAAAAAGAAGAAGAAAATCTGTCATCACAGCCATTGTTATCATGAACCATTTCCTTCTGATTTCTACTTTGCCTTTTTCTCTTTGTCTGCCTTGCTGAGGATCTGTTTAGCGCAATATTCCTTGTACTGCTGGTCCGTGCCGAAGATCTTGTCCCACCAGGTAAAGGTTGAGGCGTAGTTTCCGACAAAGTTGTAGTGGTGGAAGTCGTGGAATCGAGCCCCTGCAAGATAAAGGAGTGGGCCAATCACAAACAGGCAAGTAGTTGGAGTTTTCATGCTTACTTCTTTTTTTTTTTGTTGCTGCCACAACTCTTTGCCGGCTCCAGTGGTGTTCCTCCCTAGTAATGGGTGGAATCCACGGAGGGCTCGGAAGTTGGGGCAATTTTTATTATGCATGATGATGGAGATGAGGATGATGGTAAGATGATGCTATGGTGGTCCGTGTGGTTTGGGACTGCAGGACAGGGCCGCATTCCACGCTTCCTGTCATAAATATCCCGGCATTAACCAGGCCCAGGAACTACAGCACCTGTGGTGCCGGCCGTGTAATCATCCACATCATAAGACGTGTCACACCAAGGGAAGCACCCCCAAAGTCGCACCTGTGAAGTGGGTGAAGCTCGGCTGTGTGGCAATTACAGCCTCCTCACTGGGCCCATGGCACACCCGCTCTGGGTAGAACCTGACCTAGGTAGGAAAAATCCCGCTTGCCTTGGCTGGGACTCGAACCCGGGTCTCCCGTCCATAGTCCGAAGTGCTAACCACTACACTACAGGGGCCGGTTCATGCTTACTCCCCCCCCCCCCCCCCCCACTTCTCCCCTCAAAATAAATTGAGACGCCTCACCTTCAATGACCTTTTCAAAGGTGAAGGTTGACTTGCTAAGCTTGGAGAAACTATGTTGATCCTGCCCACATCTGATATCTTAATTTTGGTCATTGACCTTATCATGGTCATCGCACTCATCATTATCATCACCATTTAGGCGAATGGAGACTAGTTATTGAGGTTGAGGTTGTGTCAGATCCGGTATGGGCAAAATGTCGAGTCTGAATTGGCCAGAGCTGACCAGCAATAGGCAGACTGGAAAATGCCCTAGCCGTGCCCGTTACACTGAACCTGTGATTTGGGATATTCAAATGCCTTGTTGATACACACTGTTGCAGGACTCTCTCTCTCTAACACACACACACACACACACACACACACACACACACACACAAACACACACTTTTTTCCCCGTTTAACAGGTCCTGACACCATTTTTTTTTTTTTAAATTCTGCAGCATAAAGTACGAATCCATTAGTTTATCAATGAACATATGCCATCTAAAACTAAAGAACGCTGACGATCATGCGCACAGACACACACATAGTAAATAATAAAGACAATTAATTAACAAAGGCAAGATGCAGCACAAACTGACCTGCATAGAACGGAAACAGGTGGAAAAGGTTAAGCCACGGCAGGTCATATCCACTGTGCACGTCGATGGTCTCAAACAGACGAATGGTGACCCAGGCCCACAGCAAGATAAAATGGTTGGTGAATATCAGGATGCCGATGAAGAAACCAGCACCAAGGACTGTAAATAATTCAAACATGTTCAGATTCAAGACGTTCCTGTGAAACCAAGATTTCTTTTTTGCACTCTCAACATACAAATCTCTAAACCACATAATATATATATATATTTTTTTTTAAACATGAGTTCAAGGACACACACTACGCTCAATCCCTTACATCAGTCATTTCAGTTGTTTTTTTTAATACTGGTTGGGTCTGAACATTTTGATGAAAACCTATGCAGAAGGAATTTGCCAAATGCTGGCACTAAAAAAAATTAAGAGACAGCATGTAAAACAGTTTACATAATCAAGTGGCAAAAAGGAAAAGAAAAAAAAAGGAAAAAAAAAAAAAAAAAAAAGAGAGAGAGAGAGAGAAAAAAAACATTCCAACTAAAGGAAGCATTTCAATGGCACAGTCATGGATAGTTTCTACATCGCCTTTGGTAATTCAGTCACCCATGTTTCCTGGCTCTCAGCCACGCAAGTTTAGTTATTGTCTGAACTCAGCCACAAGAAGTTTAAGTGAATGTAAAGTTCAACAACAGTTAACCTCCCAAATTCTGACATTATCAAATAAGCGTAGATTTACTGGCTGACATTAATTATTTATGTGTACCTTAAATGTCTGATTGGTCCCTTAAAATTCTGTCAAATCTGACTATGTCAAACAAAGAGCGAGAGAGAGAGAGAGAGACTTCAGATTTTAATCCGATATGTTCTTCGGCCTGTTCCGATTGAGGACAGTGGGGTAGGGATATCTATACAAAACACAACACCGACAAAAAGAACAAATTCGAGAACGCAACATGGGTTTCCAAGTCACGTGACCCTGGCGCATGTGAACAAGGAAAATTTTGGGCTGTTCAAGAAGGGCTTTGTTTTTCTAAAATAAGTGTGTCAAAATGGCCACAGTTACTGGACTCGCAGCTGCTGCACAGACTCCAACAGATGCCACATCGCCATTGAAACACGTCGGTCAGTATCGAGAGCGAGAGAGAGAGAGAGAGAGAGGGAGTAACAGGCGGACAGCCAGTCAGTCAGTTCATCAGAAAGAAAATACACACTCATAGTTTCTGCTGGATGGGCGTATTCTGCTGTCATTCCGAAAGGAGTCTGAAAAAGGGAACAGGACAAGACCTCAAAATTAATGAAGACAATCAAGTGGACAGGAAATCACTGTTGTTGATTACTGCACAGGCCCTGCTGCTTCTAATCTTTCAGAAAACCCTTTCTCACACACACACACACACACACACACACACACACACACAGTGAATCAGCTACACCTGCACTGTAATCTCTTTTTCATGACAAGTTTCAGTCAAAATGTTTGTGTATCAACACCGCACTGTTGATGCTGGCACACTGGATCGGTGTCAATCGCTAGTCTTGTTTTCAGTCGCCAAGCATGTACAGTCAAACCTGTGTAAGGCGGTCACCCAAGGGACTGGGTCAAACTGACCACCTTAGACAGGTGACCGGGTTATCCAGGGTGTCATGTCAACAGCTAGTGTGGCAGGGGATCCTCTGGGGTGACCAGGTTAGACAGTGGTTTGGCTTATACAGGTGACCGCCTTGGCAGGTTCGACTGTATCTCTTTCCTAGCCGGGATAGCCGAATGGTAGAGGGTTGGACTTTCAATGCTTGGGTCATGAGTTCGAATCCCAGCTGGGGCCAAATATTTGTGCTGGCCAAATATTTCATTGCCCCGTCTTTGATATCACCCAGACGTGGCGGAAAAGGACGTTAAACTCCCAAACACCCACCCTCTTTCCTAATTTAAGGAAAAAAAGAAGAAGATACAATCACAACAGAACTAAACAAAAATCTGGAAGTTTCATCTACCTGAAAGTGGTGGTGCACTTTGTGAATGTGCTTGTAGATGCGCCGATCATGGAGGGCGTAGTGCAAGAAATAATGCCAAGTGTCCTCAATCACCGCACACCCGAACACCCGCAGCGCAATGTTCCACCTACAAGGTCACACAAACAGAAGTGGTGATCACTGAACCATGGCTGGCCAAATGCAGTCACCCAAATCAAATGCCAATGGCCCCCAAAGCTGATGCTGGGACCCTAAACTAATACATTCAGCCCGTGTAATGTAGTGGTTCGCACTTCAGACCATCGACTGGGAGACCTGGGTTTGAATTCCAGATGAGGCAAGCCAGATTTTTCCAACCTTGAGCAAGTGTGCTATGGACCCAAAGGGCAGGCTGTTGCAACAAACAGCTGAGACTTAACCACTTCTTGGGTGTGACTTACGGGTACTTCCCTTGTTGTAACACATCTCATGATGTGGATAATTACATGCCTTGCACCGCAGGTGCCGTAGGCCCCTGGCCTGGTTAACGCTGGGATATTTATGACCGGCAGCATGGAATGCGACCCTGTCACACAGTATCAAACCACATGGACCTCCATAGCATCATCATAATTATATTCATCATCATCATGCATAATAAAAATTGCCCCCAGTTCCAAACCCTCCATGGATTCCATCCACGGCCTCGGAGGAATACCACTCATACTGAGCACTCTGGTAAAAAAAAAAAAAATCACTGGGCTAGGAGCTTGGTTGGCCCCCCAAGGTTTCCCTTTCATGCATAATGCCTAATACTCTCTTGGAGCACTTGTGTAATTTCAGGCTGACATTTAACTGATCTGGGCCAAATATGACCAGAATGAATTAAACTGCTTTATTTCACATTTTTGTTTGTGTGTTTTTTTTTTACTGTCAAAACATGCAGTGTGCTTCCGCAAAGTAAATAGTGGTCAGACATAATTACTGACATTATTTTCTCTGTGCGTTTTCCAAAGCACTAGTTTCTTAGCGAGTTGGGAATGAGAGCCAGACATGACCACCTGGAACGGAATGGGTCCTACGAGTTAAGTGAATCTGCACAACTTCCACTTACCATGGAGGCATACTGTCCCAATCGAATGGAATGTTGAAGAACTCGGTGAACGCATACGTGCCAAGTATCAAAGGTCCCTGCACACAGAACAAACTTTTATGGACTATACTGAAACACTGACAATTTTCTTTTAAAGAGAGAAGAAGAAAAGTCACATACACAGATCAGGGGCGCCGGAACCGGGGGGACAGGGGGGCAAGAGCATCTTTTTGCCCCCCCCCCCCCATGGAAAATCAGGTGACTATGGCATGAGGGGGGGCAAAGCCATGGTGTGCCCCCCCCCCCCCCCCTTCCTGCCCTCTCCCTCATTCCACCCAACAGAGAACTCAGTTTAGCCGTTGTATGAAACATCAAAACGACTTGGCAGAAAGTTGTCTGATAATCCCCCCCCCACCCCCCCCCGGCTTTTTGCTTTTTTTGGGCAACGTCCTACCTGCCTGGTTCGTAAAGGTTTTTGTCTGAACCCCCCTCCCCCCCCCCCCCACCCGCTTTTCAATTTTCTCCGGGCAACGTCCTTCCTTTCACTGGCTCTGGCGTTTCCCCCATCTGAGATTCTGTCCCCCCAACATCTTCCGGCGCCCCTGCAGAATATATATATACACACGGACTAGGAATAACTGCAAGAGATCTCTAATTGCACAGTGTACGTCTCTGTATTCTTAGTTCCTGCTGCAACTGCTGCTAGCCGGTAACAGCTTCATCTGACATGACAAAGAATTACTGTTCTTACTGATCAGGATTTTTACCTGAATGCAAAAGTGATTGAACATGAGCAGTTTGAAACATTTCCACTGTTTGTCAACTCCCTCTGGGCGATCCTGAAACATAACACACAATTGCATGATTACACATTGTGTAATTTTATGAGATATTCAGTCATAAGAAGATAATAATAATAATGAGTATTGTATGCTCAAAGCGCCGCGAACTGAACCCAACACGCACGCTCACGTGAATCACACGCATTCTCTCTCACATTGGACATAAACACATTACAATCACGTGGTGTGAAGGGTCAGCTCAGCTATTGAAATTTTGGAATTTAGAACTGCATTTATTTTTCAAATTTGATGGGCTGAACATTTCCAAAGCAGAAGGGGAGGAAGACGGAGTACCCGGAGAGAACCTCCGACGATCAGCCCGAGTGAATGGTGCCACATACGAGAAGGAAAAATTCTTTGCCCTGAGTGGGACTCGAACCCCTGACCTCTTGCACAGGTGACAAGTCTCTTAACCACTGGACCACCGATCGCCCCAAGATCAAACCTTTTAAGCATGCACACTGCAGTGTATTACACATGCAATTTATGATTAGCGCAGACTGCTTTCTACAATGAGCATGAGATGTTTCAAGCTGCAAAATTGTGCTTGCATGCAGATAAATATTCAAAAAATGGCTCAAGAGTGAAGGCACTTAACTTGTGATGTAAAAGTAATAAGTTTGCTGACCTTGAAACTGACTAAAAGCAAAATGCTTTGAGGTTTGAAGCACAGTACGTATGAACTCAATACTCCTGCAGCTCGCTCATTCAATGCAATCAAATCAATATACTTACCCTCTGGATTTTGAATCTCCTCATAAACGGGAAAAACTGGAAAAGGAAACCCGGCAGGCAGGCGATGAAGTAGACCAACTGCAAAACAAAAGTTGAATTTCTTCCCAGTGGACAGATTTGTAGGTTTACGTCACACGTCAATTTTCCTCAGCCAAAATACTTTCCAGAATCTGCCTTGTGAGGCTTATTACTGTTCATCCACTTTCATTCATTATCGCAGTTAGGTAATTGTAAAGAATAGTATACGAAAATAATTGGAGCTAATTGCACGCACTTTGACGGGTGTTTTCGGTTCTGCACGATGCAAAGAGACATAAGACACCCTTACCTACTCACTTTGACCACTCCTTCCCCACAAACATGCACAAAATATCCCTGAATGACTGGCGACCACGGCCTGAGCAGTCATCTGCACGCCATTTTGATCACCCGGTCCTACTAATTACCGAAAACAACCGAAACAACCGAAAACAACTTCTATGTTTTAACTGCGTTCTACCCGTATTAAGAGTTGTATCGGTCGTTTTCGGTTGTTTTCGGTAATTAGTAGGACCCTGATCACCAACCAAAATGGCGTGCAGATGACTGCTTGGGCCGTGGTCGCCAGTCATTCAGGGATAGTTTGTGGGGAAGGAGTGGTCAAAGTGAGTAGGTAAGGGTGTCTTACGTCTCTTTGCATCGAGCAGAACCGAAAACACCCATCAAAGTGCGTGCAATTAGCTCCAATTATTTTCGTATACTATTCTTTACAATTACCTCGCAGTTATACAAGCAGCTGATAATAATAATAGCAAACCTCATGCACGATCAGGGATCCCCACGTAGCAATCTGAAATTTTGTGTAGTGGTTGTTCATGTAAATCCATGCATCCTTGAAAGAGCCACGGATTTCAGGAACATATTCTAGCAGTTCGGACGCGACAAACGGCGCACTTGTGATGTTCTCCATTGTTCAACGAAAGACAGGCTACGAATGTTCCAAAATAGGCTGTTACGGCCAAACTGCCGTGAAAAGATGTTGCTCAAAGGTCCCTCAGCTGATCGATATGCGGCTTGGCTGCAGCGCGTAGTTTGCAACAGGCTTTCTGATTGGTTCGCGAGCGTCGTCTGATTCTTCTTCCTATCGTCTGAACAGCAGACGACAGTTTCTGCTGCGAGTCACGCACATAACGCGCTGGTGGTCTTATGAAAGCTACATGTTTTAGACGATACGGTCTCAGCGAATCTTACTTTATTAGTCCACGAGCCATTCAGTGAAGGACTAGTTTCTTCAGTTCTGTCGGCGTGCTTGTCACTGAGTCCGAGTCGGTCAGAGAAAGCCCGGCCGCCGGCGGTCCCGCACAGCCGGCCGTATGTGCGGGGCATTCATAAATGGGGCACTTTCCGACTGTCACCCGACTTTTTGTTTTGTTTTGTTTTTGTTGTTTTTAAAGTTGTATCAGATGTCCGGCGGCACTGTCAGCGCTGTTTCCCTGATCATGGTTATAACACGGCCGATCCGTCAGTCGATCGAGACTCAGTGGCGGCAAACGGATGCGTCAATGAGCGACGGTTAGCAAGACCAGCAAAGACCATAGATAATATTATTATCTACGGTCTTTGACTTCAGTTAGCCTACTTGTCGGCGAAGGTGTCGACCAAAACGCTGGAAATAGACGGCGTAACATCTTTGCTGTTAGTGTCGGCGGTCCGACAGTGTGAGCTCGGGAGTGTGCCCATTTCACGGCGAGTCAGTGACGTGCCTCTGCCGGCGGCCGGTGTGTGTGTATGTGTGTGTCAGTCGGTGTTTGTGCTACGGCGTGTGTGTCAGTGTGTGTGTGTGTGTGTGTGAGTGAGAGAGAGAGAGAGAGACAGGCGGCTAGGGCCCGGGGTGTGTCGTGGGAGGTCCGACGACTCTCTCAGTTTAGCTATAACTGTTCACAATCGTGCCTGCGGTCTCTCAGTCGGCACTAGCGGTCAGACAGTTGTCACTATACGGCCCTCGCCGGCCATGTTCAGTCCGTTCCACCGACTCATCATTCTGGTTGGATGGTCTCAGCCCATACAATGTAAGGGAAAAACCCATTTCAAGAAATTCCAAAATCTAAACTGACTACTTTCCCTTTGGCGAAGGAATTGACCCGGCCTCTCAGCCACCACTGAGGCACCGGCAAAAACTGTAAAAGTTGCTTTCAAAATTAAAAATAAACTCTGGCCACAGGGTTAACTGAGCCACACACGTGTTGTAGGAACAAATGCGTGCTCCAGTCGTAACAATTTACAATCTGTGTCGAAGTTCTCTGACGTAACACTGCCTTTTGTCAGATCACAAGCTAACACTCACCAAAATAAACTGAGACGCCTCACCGGCCTTGAGTGACCTTTTTAAAGGTGAAGGTTGACTTGCTCAGCCGGCGTAGTGAGAACTACTTCGATCTTGCCCAATATCTGTTGGTTGTAGACCTTATCATCGTCATCGCAATCATCGTTATCTTCATCATCCTTTTTTAGGCGAATGGAGACTAGTTATTGCGGTTGAGGTTGCATCATCTCACCTTCAGTGAGTGACCTTTTCAAAGGTGAAGGTTGACTTGCTCAGCCGGCTGAGTGAGAACTACTTCGATCCTGCCCAATATCTTTTGGTCGTCAGTTGACCTTATCATCGTCATCGCAATCATCACCATCTTCACCATCCTCTTTTAGGCGAATGGAGACTAGTTATTGAGGTTGAAGTGCCAGATCCGGTACGATGGGCAAAAAGTCGAGTCTGGACATGAGCTGACCCGAGGCAGACTGAAAAATCCCCCAGCTGTGCCCGTTACACTAAACCTGAGATTTCAAGTTCGACTATTCAAATGACGTGTTGATAAACACCGGCGCAGGCCTCTCCCCCCCCCCCCTCCCCCTCTTTCTCTCTCTTCTACACACACACACACACACACACACACACACACTGGCACACGCACACGCACGCAAACGGCGGGGCCAAGTAGGCTGAGTCATCTCAGTGCCACGGCCAAAAAGGTGTTGACTGGAACATTATTTCTGCTGAGCCAGCATTCTCGGGGCGTCAGGTTGATCGAGTGTTCTCTGAGACAAAAAAACAAACAAACACAAAACAAAACAAAAAAATGCATCACGTCTATCAGTAGGCAAAAACTTCGCAAAATTCCGAGGCGTAACATGAAAACTGCCGGAGAACGATCATTCAGCTTTCTTGACCCCCATCTGTCTGGAACTCCTTGCCAATCGAACTCCGCGGCCGCCTTCAGCCTTCACTGCCCATGTTTAAATCTCATCTGAAGACTTTTCTTTACAGTCAAGCTTTTGTTGCTGAACTCCTGCTGAGTCTGCTTATGTGTACGTTTAGTCGCCTGGTGTCGCTGCACCTGCCAAATTGGATGCTAGAGTGTGTGAAAATAGTGTGTGTGTGTGTGTGTGTGTGTGTGTGTGTGTGTGTGTGTGTGTGTGTGTGTGTGTGTGTGTGCGTGCGTGTGCGTGTGTGCGTGTGTGGCCGAGCGTTAAGTTCGCAGCTTCGTCGAGTACTATTCTGTGGCTCAATGCCAGCATTACAGACGCTGTCACAGTGCAGGTGTCTAAGTGGTGAGATGGTAGATACCACGAAAACAACTCAAGCCTTTTGCCTCTTTAACCTTTTAGCGGTCTGCATTGCCATGAAGAAGAAGGACGCTCCCCAGTGCCCGGTGGAGAGATCTGAACGCTCAATTCTGACTTCGAGAAGTGAATATACCCATGCAAAAGTTTCCTTGTCTCCACCAAAGACTGTTATGATCAGACAGGTTCAAACAATGCTTCCATCATATACACGGAAATTAACTATCCTCACTGTCAAAATCTCCAGTGACAAATCATGGATATCGTATCTCCCACGTCAAGTTGAGTGACGTACAGAAACAAACTAGACAGCCCAAGACCTGTTGACGTTAATTAAAACTAATCCGTACTGCAAACCGCACCAGTACCTACATCGGCAAGATAGTAAGTAATTAAGATAAATCTTGTACATTTCCAGCAAGATAACCCCGAGACCAAGGTAAAAATTCTGACAGAAAGACTATTGAAGAACTAACGAGAGAAGTTTTATTACTTCAAACATTTATTAACTACGCATGGATTCTGTTTGGATGAGTGGTCTTTGATCTGATTAGCAAAATCATTTCTCGAAACTGAAACAAATCTGTGTTCATTAGTAAAAAAAAATGTTTGAAACGTTTTTCTCGGCAAATTATGAGCAATTATTTCAGTGTGTCCATTAGACATATTATGAAATTAATGAAAACAGTCTTTTCCTGACTATTAGCCATATTAGGATTGCCAAAATGGTAATAAGTAAGTTTAAATGTGGTAATACTGTAGACATTTGTGCCTTGTTTGAGTATGAGGCTGAACTTAGAAAAATTTGATTCGTAATTGTGAAATTGCCCACACATACTGTTTTAACATAAGCTGTCATTTAAAATACATGCAAACCTACATCCACACACAAAAACAAACAAACAAACAAAAACAAAACCGCACACATACATGAACAGACACCATAATTTTAAATACTGGAAAAAGATTGAAGATCCTTTAATCAATTGTCCAGTACAAAAGCATACAGTCAACATATTACTGTACGATGCATATCGGTAATTAAAAAAAAAGAAGAAGAAGATACTGAAGCTGATGCATAAAGCAAGAAGTGAGGACTGATGTCTTACAAGTTTTGACGAGAAAAGCGTCGTACACCCTGGACAGCGTCTTGTGGGTAACTTTGTTTTCCTTTGCCTCTCTGTCTGTCTCTGTCTCTGTCTGTCTGTCTGTCTCTGTCAGTCTCTCTCTCTCTCTCTCTCTCTCGGGTGGGGTGGGGTGGGTGTTTGGGAGTTTAACGTCCTTTTCCACCACATACGGGTGATATCAAAGACGGGGCAACGACGAAAAAGCCAGCACAAATATTTGGCCCCAGCCGGGATTCGAACTCACGACCCGAGCATTGGAAGCCCAACGCTCTACCTTTCGGCCACCCCGGCTTTTCCCCCTTTCTCTCGGAGAGCCGGGATAGCCGAATGGTAGAGCGTTGGACTCAGTGCTCGGGTCGTGAGTTCAAATCCCGGCTGGGGCCAAATCTCAGTTGAAAACTCAGCTGTTCCACGTTGCCTTTGATTAACTGTCTGCATCCCTCAGAGCGGGAGTTGTAGTGTCCCCGCTGCCCATAGCCAGTGTGGGTGCAATCCGGCATGGCACTGTGTGTGTGTGTGTGTGTGCGTGTGTGTGTGTGTGTGTGTGTGTGTGTGTGTGTGTGTGTGTGTGTGTGTGTGTGTGTGTGTGTGTGTCTTTCTCCATATGTGTGTAATTGTACAGCGCTCTGAGCCAGCGTCTGCTGGGATACTGCGCTTTATAAAAGCAATTTATTATTATTATTAAATATTTGTGCTGGCCTTTTTCTCGTTGCCCCGTCTTTGGTATCACCTTTACATGGTGGAAAAGGACGTTAAACTCCCAAACATCCCTATCCCCCGCCCACCGGACTTTTAGAGTTCTGAAAAAAGCGACCCCGCTTATTGGTTTAGAGTGGTATGTATGATGAGTCGAAAATTGGCACACGTGACCTGAGGGGGTAACCATATCCTTGGACACGTGCAAGGCACGAGTAACAGAGTGCACAGTTTTCAGCCAGTGCAGTGTGTTCGGTTGGCAAGGACGCGACATCAGCAAGACTATTAAAATTACGCTTTCGAGGCTTCATTTTTTTTTTTCTTTCTGCATGATGCTTGTCGATATGTCTTGCTTTTGCCAACCGGAACCATTGTCTGTCTGGCTGGAATTGTTTTCTGCATGATGCTTGTCGATATGTGTTGCTTTTGCAAACCGGAACCGTTGTCTGTCTGGCTGGAATTGTTTTCTGCATGATACTTGTCGATATGTGTTGCTTTTGCAAACCGGAACCGTTGTCTGTCTGGCTGGAATTGTTTTCTGCATGATGCTTGTCGATATGTGTTGCTTTTGCAAACCGGAACCGTTGTCTGTCTGGCTGGAATTGTTTTCTGCATGATGTTTGTCGATATGTGTTGCTTTTGCAAACCGGAACCGTTGTCTGTCTGGCTGGAATTGTTTTCTGCATGATGCTTGTCGATATGTGTTTCTTCTGCAAACCGGAACCGTTGTCTGTCTGGAATTGTTTTCTGCATGATGCTTGTCGATATGTCTTGCTTTTGCCAACCGGAACCATTGTCTGTCTTGCTGGAATTGTTTTGAAGAAAGTGTGCTGCCTGGCAGGAGTCAAAGTGTAGACATTATTTGCAGTTTGTGACCAGCAGGGACAGCCAACACGAAGAACAAATACGATGGAACGAACCAATCCTTGGCTGACACGCCTGCCATATTGCATACCCCGCGCACACACTTGGGCTGTGGCTGAGGTTAAACCTCTTCGTCTAAAACAAAGCTTTTTTTTATTTTAATTTAATATTTTTCCGTAAGACGAGAGGATGGCAAGCTTTTTTCCTTTTTTTTTTTCTTTTTTTTTTAAACTCAAGAATTCGAACCCACAACCACACGATCGCGAGCCTAACGCTCAGCGGTCATCTGAGCAGGATTTGTAAATATTATGTAAAATGTTGGCCAATAGCCCAATATAATGTCCAGTCTCTCTGCACGAGACTGAATGTCCCAATTAAGAATGTCCAGCAGCAAACAATAAAAAAAAAATAATTAATTAAACGCCAAAGCCAACTTCAATAAGGTCACTACCTACCATTAGGATAACGTTAACCCCCCACGCACGGGGATGACATAGCGCCGTCTGGCGTCAGTTCGTTGGAGTGTAACAGGTTAATGATTTATAAGCCGGATTAGATGATTTAACCCTTCCTACACTGACGCTACCGTCATACGTCTGGCACTAGCTGCCTGGATCACGTGGTGACACTGCACCAAGTGGGCCAAATGATTTTATATTTAGGGGGAGTGTTGCTTAGATATTGTACTGTACTTTGACACCACCTTCGTCGGGTTGCCAGGAAAACCTGACAGCAGACATTTTTGCAAAGGGAGGTAAGATGTAAACTAACTGTTACGACTCTAGTCTGGCTCGGGTAGAATGAGTTAACTGTGACTTTTACCTACAGGGCTGCGACGGACGTGGAACAGTTCGTTACTGTGAAACAGGTTAATGATTTATAAGCCGGATTAAATGACTGACGTTTACCGACAGGGTTACAACCGACATGGAACAGTTTCGTTACAGTGTAACAGGTTAATGATTTATAAGCCGGATTAGATGATTTAACTGTGACGTTTACCTACAGGGCTGCGACAGGCATGGAACAGTTCGTTACTGTGAAACAGGTTAATGATTTATAAGCTGGATTAAATGATTGACGTTTACCGAGGGGAGCCGAGGTGGTCGAATGGTAGAGCGTTGGACTTCTAATGCTCGGGTCGTGAGTTCGTATCCCGGCTGGGGCCAAATATTTGTACTGGCTTTTTCATCGTTGCCCTGTCTTTGATATCACCCTATGTGGTGGAAAAGGACGTTAAACCCCCAAACACCCACCCACCCTTGACGTTTACCGACAGGGTTAAAACCGACATGGAACAGTTTCGTTACAGTGTAACAGGTTAATGATTAATAATCCGGATTAAATGATTTAACCGTGACGTTTACCTACAGAGCTGCAACCGACATGGAACAGGGGAATGTAACTCTTCATGGACTAGATTCACCGAATGGATCCCATACTCAGGTGAAACATTTGATCAGAGTCGAATGGTTTGTAACTTTGTTCGTTTGTTTGTTTGTTCTACGTCCATTTTATTTCATACATTTAATCTTATGACAATCTATGGCCCTTGCTACCAGTCAGCGGTTAAAATCCTGCTGCTAACAAATATACAGGAAGTTGATGTACACCTTCACATGTGACCACCGGGACGTTCTATATAACTTGTGCTGCAAATCTACAGAATCTTCTTAACTTCTAAAAAACACCCCCCCCCCCCCCCACACACACACAAAGAAGAAAATGTAAGAAAGAAATCATAGGTTTCATTCATAAAGATTTGATTTTCATAGTCTAGGTCACAATAAGTCACGGAAATTTGTTGTATATAATATATGCTAAAATGACCACACCAAGATGCAAACTGCATTATAAATAATACAGGAGAGAGGTTCTCCAGTTCCACTACGTACGGCGTCATATTTATCGCTCGACTACAACATCGTTAATTTAACTAGATTAATGGATGGATAGATGGATACACGCTTTCCGTTTTCAGACTTCAAAGTCTCCAACAGAGGAGGGAATGCTGAGCCAGCAACATCTCCTTCGGTATCACCTGTTTTTGTGTGCCTATAGCGTTTGTCGGCATCCTTACCAACTCACTGGCGATCGCTGCCTTTTTGCGCATGCCCAGGACTGTGACCTCGACCTACTTTCTCCTTGCGACCTTCATCGTCCTTGGCCATCTGTTGCTGGTTTTCCCTTATGCCGTCGTTACATTGATACTCGGGCACAAAAAAGCCGTATGCTCCTACGTTTATTTGGTCTGCTTCCTCTACTTGAACTTCTTTGCTGGGTCGGCTCTGAGAATGCTGTCAAACTGCGTCACTATGCTCATCAGCCTTGACAGATGTTTCGTCATCGCTTTTCCCGTCAAGGCTCGAGCGTTCCAGCACCTGAGAAGACCCAAAACATACGTCTTCATCTTCGCTTGCATCAACATCCTCATTCGTGTCGTGAGTGTGATGAAATACCGCATCGTGCAAAGAGCAGACGATACCGGCGCTGACTGTGCTGGGGCTAGTGATTTTGTGCCCACCCAGTTCTATTTTGACCTCGTCAAAAGCGGCGCGGCGTCTATCGTGGACACAGCCCAGTTTTTCTTGCGCACTTACATTCCTATGGCAACAATGACGCTGGCCACCCTGTTCATGATCATTACCCTCGCCAGACACTCTCGCAAGTCGAAGCTACGTTTTCAAAAGCAAGCATCCGCTTCATTGCCAATCACCACGATCGCATCAGAAGTTAGTCTTCAACCGCATGGAAACTTAACGTCAGAGTCTGCGTCAGCACCGCCGACAACAATGGAGATGACGTCATCATTCTTCCACCGGCGTCGTCAGCAGACAGTGACGGTGCTAGTGTACACGTCATTGGTCTTGCTGCTCGCCTTGCCTGACGCTTTCTCCACCGTACTGAAGATGTATATTCCGGGGTATTACACGGGCGGGAAGGAAGAATATCTTTTGGCTACCATCAGCGCCATCTACTTCCTGTCGGATGTCGTCAGTTCCGCTATGAACTTCTTCGTGTACATGGCGTCCGGCTCGGCCTTTCGCGCCCAAGTCATGTCGCTACTTCGTCAGATGTTCAGATGTAAATAAAACCTGCGTTATCATGTATTACCGGCAAATCGAGGTCAAGTTCTTGTTTGTTTGTTTAGATGGTTTGTTGGCTGGTTGGATGGTCGGTCGGTTGGTTGGTTGTTTGGTCACTGATTCTTATATCTCTTAAAATTCCATGCAAAAGTTGCAATTTTACTTGAAATCTTTAGATCACTCGGAGCCACCCCAAGTCACCATTATGCAATTTGCAACTGTCTTCGGTCTAGCGGGGAAGGCGCGCGCCTTTCGTAATAGTGGCCTGAAGTGAGTGCTACTAGTGTGCAGTGGCTTGCTCTTTTTAACAAGTCTTATTATATAGAAGGCAGGGCCGGATAGTCGAGCTTCGGCTCTTAGGAGATACATGTTGACGTGACGAAGGACGGACCTAAAAATGTCACAAAATGATAAAATCTGCTTTTACGCAGAGCATTGAATTCTCGCCTGTTTCTGAATATGAACCGTTCGAATAAAGAGTTTTGACGACAAACACATTTTTTCGGCCGATGTCAAGTTCCTATCCAGTCTTTGAAACACATCCCGAGTTTAAGAACACGTAAGACACAACCTTAAAGTTATCGTTGTCGGTGCACGTAATTTTGATCAAGTTCCCCCCCCCCCCCCCCCCCGTCACTTGGCAGCATGTCTGCAAGTTATACATGTTTGGCAACAATCAACAGAAGAAATAGCAATGTGGATGTTTGCAAGGTATTTTGGCAGTATCGGAGGTTTTTTTTTTATAAGCTATTGTGAGGCCTTTTATGTTAAAACAAACGAGCGTGCTAGAGAGGGCGACATTACTTCAAGGGACGTAATCTGTAGAGCACCACCTTTTGGGATGGCCATGGAATTGCTCCCCTTGAATCGCGCTTCTCTTCGTCTGTGTGTGGGCATTGGCTGCAGTGTGCAACAGCGCACTGTGCTACAAGTGTTTTAGTATTATATTCTTCAAATCTTTTTGAGGTAACGCTGTGATCAGTCCGTTTGGTTGTTCTGTTGTAAAAGCAGACAAATCCATCCTGTATATTCTGGGAGGAATTCAGTCACGCGCTTGCGTGCACCGGCATCGTGACTGACGCACGCACACACACACACACACACACACACACACACACACACACACACCGTTGATATGGATGATTCGCACCTGCTTGGTGCTTGTACTCTTTTCCGATTCGCCAGTCCCTGAGTAGGGAGAGCGGTACATTTCATGATATCACATGCCTCATCAGTCAGTTTCTGAGAGTATGTCCAAATGACTCAAAACCAGTTAGCGTGGTCAAGCAACGCACGCGCGCGCGCGCACACACACACACACACACACACACACACACACACACACACACACACACACACACGCAGCGCGCACACGCGCGCACGCACGCACACACACACACACACACACACACACACACACACACACACTGACACCGGCACACACACACACACACACACACACACACACACACACGTGATCCATTGAATTGTTTTATTCAGACGTGTGGAAAAGGAGACATACATGTTGCGTACAAAAATATATCAATGACGTATGAAATAAGTTAGGTGTCTTCAACCCAACCCTCCTACCCACCACACCAGAGATCCACCCGGTTATATTTTTCTGCCTGGCCATAAAAAACAAATTTACAATCCAGTTTTACAGACCTTCTACTTCAACCTTCCTCTGAAATCCCGTGCCTAAACCTTTAAACAGTTGCCAAAACAATTTCGTAAAAATAACTGTTTCAGAATTAACTGATTGGGGGGATAAAAGCGCTGAAACTGTACTTCGAAAGCATTTTGGCAGAATTCGCACATTTATTTAATTATTTATTTGTATAAATGCGAGCGCCTTGCTCCAACACTAAACACATGATGGTCGTGTAACAGGGATGGACAAAGTTATGTCACGCGTTAAACGCTGTACAGTATCGGAATGAACATTTGTGTTGGCCTGAAGACCACAAAATTTAATAAAATTATGTACATATTTTATGCAAAATCCAGTTGTCTGCTCCCGGCAGAGTTAAATAATTATGCAAAGCAAACACTTATTCTTAACAAATATGGGGGACACCCAAAACAAAAACAATAGCAAACAAACACCCCCCCCAAAAAAAAACAAAACAAAAAACAAACAAACAAACAAACAAAAAACAACAAAAACACAACAAAAAACAAACAAACAAACAACAACAACAACAAAAACACAAATTTGTTGCCTGAAAACTTCATGCAAAAACACACAATACTATTCTACATCGGAACGGTAAGTTACACGAATGTTTTGAACCCGTGAAACAATGTTACGCCTGATCCATCCCCACTTCCCCTACCCGATTCCCCTGCCACCTAACATCACTGATAGCTTCGTGGTTGGTTGGTTGGTTGGTTGGTTGGTTGGTTGGTTGTGTAGGGGGTCTAACACGCTGAAGTATGAAGATACAGTGATAACATTATTAACGGAAATTTAAGAAAGTGCGAGTGGGGTTTGAGAGGCGTAAAAAGGGGGGTGAGGGGTGCTGAGGTTAGGGAAAATGATAAATCGCCGATAAATAAGATTTTGTTTTGTTCAGTTTATGTCATCTCGTGTTTAAGTGTCTGTTAGTATGCTGGGAAAGGGAACAAGACGGAGTGAATGGTTCATCTGTCGAGCCGTCGAGCCAAAATAACCAATATTACCCCCCTCCCCTCCCCCCCCCCCTCCTCCAAGCGAAAGAGGGCAACTCCGAAGGACTCCACGAAACTCCCCTGTCCATGAGCAAAAGATTTATGAACGGGAAAATATAAGCACGCGTACAATGCTAAACATTCATTGCACACGACGGGAAACATTTGTACACCAGCCTAATACTTTCTTTAGGGTTTCACTGTCCCGTGCGTAAGAAACTTAGGACTAAGCAGGGGCATTTGTGGCTACCACTTCAGACATTTGTTTTTGTCTTTCGTCCGATCAAAGGCACTACATGCAAGGTGAAAGTTGTGCTATGCCAGACACACGTCTAGCGTTTAAAAAGGAACTGTTTATGACTACATGGCGTTAAACGGAAACACAGCAAAGTTATCATCACCACCAAGATGATGGCAATTTGTCGTCGGCATAAACTAAGGAAAGCTAGTGGACAAATGACGAAAATTCTCAGAAACTCATGTTTGTAATGAATTTTGAAAGCACCTTCATAAATACTATGTACTTTGTGTGTCACGTGACAGGACGTAGTGATTTCAAGCAGTTTAAAGAATTGAACATTTAAGCACCAAAAGTTTAAAAAAATAAAAAAACAATAATTCAAAAGAACAACCTTAGCAGTACTCGCACTACGTGTTTTTACATTCGTCATCTAGCAGAAGACTGAAAGCTAACACATGTATGGTTATAATAATTATCTGTCCAAAGTTTCCAAAGCTGTTTGTCGCGGCAACCTTTCTTGCTACAACTTGGAGATTACAATTGTGCCAATCTTCCAATCAGTTCTACAAACGAAGGCGTAAGAAGGTCAAATCTCATTTTCACTAACCAATTAAAAAAAATGACCTCATCGTGTGCAGTTAATCTGTTTCGACCTGGAAATGTAGCCGTGGTATATCCCCGATTATATGCAGCACGTGGGCGCGATCAGCCAATCATTACTAAGAACGAGGAAGCGATTTCACGAGACGCTAAAGGAAGTTATTACGCTAAAGGAAGTTATTACAACGTTTCCAAAGCCCAGTCAGGAGCGTAGCATGAACCCTATCGTCTTATGACAAGTTAAACCCTCATAATCCGCATCATTCGAACTAAATGAGTGGCCTATGGTATAATGATGATTGTCAATACAACCTTTCTTGCGTCACCTACCAGATTACGATTATTGTGCAATTCTTCCAATCAGTTTAAACACGAAGGCGTAAGAAGATAACGTTGTAATTAATGCTGTTTATTATCCCAGTTATCCGGTTGGTACGTGGGTGAAATAACATTGCTGGTGTTTATCCTAAGCAATGAGGAAAAGTTCCTTAGGGTTCTATTGAAAAAAAATTCCTGGTCCTGAAAACCCTATTGAGTATACTTTTGTGGACATTTCTTGGCGTCGTTAGAACAGTTTAACACAGATTAAAATGAAAAAGAAACTGAATCAACTCAACTTAATGCAGCTGAGCTGAATTCAGTCACACTGAACTGAGTTTAGGACATTCATCCTCATGCCGATAACACGAGGCACGAAGCGGATAGTGAAGACATCTTCAACACTCATTCACACTTTCACATACGTAGCATCGACAAAGACAGACAATCTTTCTGAAGCGAACGGTGTGCGTCATCACGAAGCAGGCCACATTTTGTCAGGCAAGCAGACTCATACAACGTTCTCCCGTAGAGTTCTGTGATATGTGAAGTTCACGAGGTCCCTGAATGTATACAGCCTTGTATTAGGAGGCCATAATACAACTACAAGGATGGGCTTAAATATTCTCATAATTATGTCTCTGTCAGCCTCAGAGCGCCGCTTGTCAGGAATGTGCACGAAACGAAATCTTCAACTGACAAATCGTTCTCTTCCACTCATGTTTCCAGTTAATCTGTTTTCGTGGTACATGTAACGCTTGGAATGTCCTTCCAACGCACAGAAGACACTGTCCCTCGTCCAGTCTCAAGAACGTTTTCGGCATATCTTTTCAAATCATGGTCGACACTCATACACTGCCATAAGAAAGTTATTTTAAAAAAAAGTTCCCGTCTAGAAAAACTCATCCAGTCATCTGAGACATACGTTCTTGTATCACAAATAAAGCGTTCATCAGTCGATGAAGGCGCTGTCAAGCTACTCAGTAGCAAAGTTCGCTCAATCTTGAGCCCACACTGAATGCTCGAAACACAATTCTTCTACTGACTGTTCGTCTGCAGCGTACATTTACAGAACGCCATAGTCTTGGACAAGTTCGGCAAAACCATGTGAGACCGAGGAAAGTCTTCGCTGCACAGTGTTTCTGTTGATTTTTCTGTCGTCGTTCAGCGAAGCGTCGGACTGTCCCAAGATCTCACAAACACGTGTCTTACAAAATGCTTGTTCAGCAGACGCTCTGATAATCTTATCAGCTTACACCAGACCACTGCAGTAACTTCACGGTCATCTGTCTCATAATATATCACATTAGTTCAGTCATTGCACATTTTGTATGGGGAAACAAGCAAGATGGTCGAAGGTACTCTTCGGCAGGTTTCACTCTCTCTGTCTCTGTCTCTCAGATAATTCCGAATCTTTCGAGATGCTTCCGGATGATAAGTGTCCGACAGCCCTCTAAGACCTTTGTCACATTGTTTGTGTCCACTGCGCATGTGTAGAAATACTCGCAGGAGTGGTGCTGGTGCCAGTCTTTCTCTTTCGGCGTCAGGCTTTCGTTCAGAGTGAGCTCCCCTCGCACGATCTTCTGCAAAAAGAAAGCACAAAATCTTCAAAATGTGATGAGGAAAACAGAGAAATGAAAATAAAACGACAAGAAGAAAACAAAGTAATAAATGACTATCTGGGTGTGAATAAAGACGATACTGAAAACACACGAAATGTTTGAGAAATATTCGTTTCACTTTGTCTTTCTGTCGTTGGTGCTCAAACCTTGAACCATCGCACCCCTTATCCCCTCTCACCCACAGAGACTGCCTCTACTTGAGGGTGGGTGGGGGTTTGGGGGTTTAACGTCCTTTTCCACAACAAAAGGGTAATATCAAAGACAGGGCAACGATGAAAAAGCCAGAACAAGTATTTTGGCCTCAGCCGGGATACGAACTCACGACCCGAGCATTAGAAGTTCAACGCTCTACCATTCGCCCACCCCGGCTCCCCGCCTCTACTTGCAAACAACTACAACTGAAAATGTCTGTCACGAACAAGAGTTTGGATAACTCAAATCCAACGAAACCTCATTGATTGACTAAAGGCATTGCCATTTGACGCATCATACTTGGTAAGATTACATGCATCATTTGTTAGTTAGTTAGTTATTTAGGGCTTAATGCATCACTTGTTATAAACTAAACATTGTAGTGAGAGTTATAGTTGTGTGTGTGTGTGTGTGTGTGTGTGTGTGTGTGTGTGTGTGTGTGTGTGTGTGTGTGTGTGTGTGTGTGTGTGTAAACAGTTTCTATCCTACAGCCGTGAAGTGTGCCTCCTCACCCTCACCCCTCCCAGCTGATATGTGATAACATGATGTCGTATTTTTTCAAATTACTTTATTAATCTGTTTTATTGTTCTTAGTGTCCTAGCATTTTAGTTAGTAAGGTTTAATGTGATTCTATTAGCATTTAAGTGCGAGTGACTGTGATATAAGTGAGCAAGTGACAGCATGCATGTATGTGTGACTGCAAAGCAGCACTTTTTAAACCACAACGATTTCCTAATGTTTACACATATGGCAATAAAGTTATGTTTATGTTTGTGTGTGTGTGTGTGTGTGTGTGTGTGTGTGTGTGTGTGTGTGTGTGTGTGTGTGTGTGTGTGTGTGTGTTAGGAGAGGGGGGGGGGGATTCCCAAAAGTTTTCCAGAAAGTAGGCGGAGGGGAACTTAGACAATGGAACGAACGGCTTCTCCAAACTGTTCAGCGGCACATGCCATGCGCGGTTACATGCTGTGTCCAATTACAATCAGCATGTCCCCAAGTAATACTAGACATGCTAGTCCGATGCGCGCGGTGGGAAATCAGTCGTGACCAATTAGGGGTTGGGACGGGGCAACAACCTTTAATCACGTTTTTGCACACACAGAGAGAAGGGGTGTGTGTGTGTGTGTGTGTGTGGGGGGGGGGGGGGGGGGTAGAGAGAGAGAGAGAGAAGGTGTGTGTGTGTGGGGGGGGGGGGTAGAGAGAGAGAGAGAAGGTGTGTGTGTGTGGGGGGGGGGGTAGAGAGAGAGAGAGAAGAGAGGTGTGTGTGTGTGGGGGGGGGGGGGGGGAGAGAGAGAGAGGGGGGGGAGAGAGAGAGAAGGCCGGTGTGTGTGTGTGGGGGGGGGGGGTAGTAGAGAGAGAGAGAGAAGGTGTGTGTGTGGGGGGCGGGGGGGTAGAGAGAGAGAGAGAGAGAGAAGGTGTGTGCGTGGGGGGGGGGGGGAGAGAGAGAGAGACACACACACACACAGAACAGACACAGACAGACAGACAGACACTGAGACAGACAGACACACGACGAGTACACTGTGGACAAGACAAGACTTCACCTTCGCCTGTACCCCACGACCCCTACGTACCGCCATGTTTCTGACTAAATTTAGTAAGTTTGATATGGCGACGTGAATCACACAATGTTATCATGACTTTGCTATCTAACATTGCTGTCACTGGCAAACACTCGTTCCAAATCCGTCACCTTTAGGCAGGCAAACACTTGCAGTCAGCGGTCGAGCACATGATAATTTTGCTGACACAATTTGGCAGCCTACTGAACACGTGTGTGTCACACCGAGACAACGCCCAAGAGCGCTCAGGGGCATTTATAAAAACGGATGTCCCCCCCCCCCCCTCCCCCTCCGCTCTCAGCCTCTCTCTCTCTCTCTCTGAGCCTCGTTTCAGTGTTTGCTTGTCAGTTGCCGCGCTGCCACGAAAGATTTCAAGGCCAACCCCCTTGTTTTTCTAAAGGCTCCAAGCTCATTATACAGCTTCTTTCAGTGTAAACAAAACTAAATTTAAAGAAAAAGGGAATGGCCGACTGCCAGCTGAACTCATTAGCAAAGTGCACCACAGCACACAGAGAGAGAGAGAGAGAGAGAGAGAGAGAGTGCTGTGGCAGCAAATGCTGAAAAGAACTGCAGCTAATCAAGAAGAAGATAGTCATCATGCACGTGAGCCAAATAAGCCGGCCATCAAAAGGAAAGAACGGGGGACCAAACGGAGAGAGGAACAATGATTCAAGTGATCACTAACGAGGGTTGGCCGCGGTGTAGCATCATACGTTTCCATGACAATAATTGCCAGAGAGAGAGAGAGAGAGAGAGAGAGACACACACACACACACACACACACACACACACACATCTACACACACACACCACACACACACACACACACACACACACACACACACACACACACACAAAGAGGCAGACAGACAGACAAAAAAGAGAGCCTGCCTATTCAAACCCTCTTCTGTTCGCCCGGGAAATACCCTGGACATCTTTGTATGTCTACACAAAAGGATTGTCTGGGAATATTCTCACCGTTACGTGGGTCACATGTAGTCCAGCATGTTTCTGTTCGTAATCTGTGTTGTGGTTTTTTTTTATATTATTTACTGTAAGTTGTTTTCCGTCCAGTATAAGTGAAGAGAATGCATCGTGTTTTCAACATCATTCATTTACTCTCCAAAGATTGTAATTCGCTTAGAGCTTGGTCCCCAGGGACAGGCGCCCTACGAGTAGTAGTAGTAGTAGTAGCAGTAGTTGTAGTAGAAGTAGTAGTAGTAACAGTAGTCGCAGTAGTAGTCATCCCCAGACACAACCGACCAAACAGCGCACAAAAGTCGTGACAAACTTACCATGAAGAGGTTCTTGATGTACACGGCCGTTTTAATGACCTCGGGGTTGATATCCGTGCGTGATGACGAGCGTCCCCTCCGTCGGGGGGCGCTGCTACCGCCCGGAAACGCCTCCATAAACTCGGATTTCTCCCCATCTGTAACGGACAATGACAGACAATGCGTCATACTCGGGTTGTTTTCGCAGTGATATTAAGACGAAGTAGCCTATGAGCGTAGATGATAGTAATTATGCTGTGTGTACCACGCTCTGCTTATGTGCACACAGACGGCTAAGCCGGTGTTACACTCCATATGAACTCCCTAGTAGCAATTTATCCCGAGAGCGCTTCCGGGTTAGAGCGTAAAGTGCTCCGAGTCAATGCAGCTTAAAGCTGAAAGTTGGGGTGTTCATCTGACAGGTTACATCAGTTTATGATGTCGTTGTTGTTGTTTGTTTGTTTGTTTGTTTTATGGTGGGTTGTTTTTTTTTTTTTTGCCACACAAAAATGAAGAACCGTTAGCAAGTGCAGTTGGTTATATGAATATGGCTGAAGCAACGCACTTTATAAAGAGGCCACCTGTTTCTTAGCCACTTATGTTCGGTAACTTAAACATCTCTTTACAAATCTGTCGCCTTTCTAAGCGAGAAACCATTCTCTGGTCACTGTGGTCTGAACCCCAGTTTTAACTGCATTAAGTAAAAGGACAATGGGTACACATCATTTTGATCGTCACTTTCAGTCAGTATTTCGTACAATGTATTTTCAATTCAGGGCTTTTTCTTTCAAAACAAAAGATTGCAAGTTCAACATTTACGTTGGTCTGATAGAATTCGTTGAACAGAACTGGGAAGGCGAAATTGTTCCCAAGAAGCTATGAGCTTTGCTGTGAGTACTCACTGGTTGGAGTGAAGGAATCGTAGTCGGGAAACACATCCGGGTGACTGCTGATAAAGTCCCGGATGGAGCGACCCCTCGCCAGTTTCTCGGACAGAATGTCAATCTTGTTCAGAAACAGCAGCACCGACACCAGACGCAGGAACCTGTGACGTAAGATAAAGGTAAGATTATACGTCACTTCCGGTCCCCGAATTATCTCTGTTCTCAGATTTTGTTGCATAACACACACACACACACACACACACACACACACACACACACACACACACACACACACACACACACACACACACACACACACACTGCATGAAATGTTTTCACTAAAAAATCTTTTTACACACAAGAAATCTTTCTCGCACAAAAAAGCATGCATTCTTTTTCGTAAGAAAAAATGCGCGAAATCCTTCACAAACAACAACAACAACAACAACAAATGTTTTGACAGGAAATAAAAACTTCTCACACACAACAATCATGAGATTAAAAAAACCCCAAAAAAACACATAGTCTTCCCACAAGACTCACCTGTTGTTCCAGACCTGCTGGAAAATCTCAAGGGTCTCCAGGAGTCGGTTCTTGGTGGGGTCCTCTCGCAGACAGTGGTCAAAGCCGCTACAATCAGCCAGGTACAGAATGGCCACCACGCTGTCAAACACCTGGATCCACTTCTTTCTCTCGCCTCGCTGACCGCCCACGTCGTAGACACTGGTCAGTGGACAAAGAGAGAGGTTAAAGTCTGAATGCGTATGACAGGCAGACAACATCATGTGGAAAATTTTCAGCGAATGCGCTGACTAGAATCAATCACGTGGGTCGCAATATAACACCTGAGACCACTGCGGTGACTCTGGCCGACGTATTAGTTGTAACAGGGCCGGATCAATCAGTTTTCAGGGAGGGGGTGCCTGAATTTTTTTTATTTTTTTTTTTTGGCTTATTGCCCGGGTCTTGTAAAAGGCCAAACACAACAACCGATGTTTTTGAGTGTATAACTGTTATATACGGCACTAAAACACAAAGCGTTACAACTCAATTTTAAACAATTAATTACAGTTCATGCTACTGGAGGGGGGTGGGGTGCTGTAGTACCAAAGCCCCCCTTCTCTCCCCCCCCCCTCCCCCCCACCCCGGATCCGGCCCTGGTTGTTGCAGAAGGATACCGCGTTCTGAGCAGAAGACGTTATTTGATTGCGGACTGAGGTTCAGCTAGACGGTACTGATTGAAAGCTTTACTTTATTTTTAGAAGCTTTGTCTAGTTCGAGTCTGTTCAGCAATGGACCGTACAGGCTCAAAGGAACTCGTATTTCTCTAATATCAGAAGCCAGAGAGTCGCGAAACGGTCGCAATGGCCGAATGAAACATCCTTCTATCTGGTAAACAGTCTAAGAGCTTTGAAGGCGGCAGCTGTCCCATCTCAGCCGCATTACGAGGAGTACAGAGTTTTTAAGTTAAGACCATAAAGATAAAATACATGTACGAGATAGATATGATTGTGGGAAATTTTCTTTTCTTGCATTCCTGGTTTTACTCAGTAGACTATTTGCTATGATATTCTATGATAAACAATCGTCATTTGAATAAATGACATTTTCGCATCAGCTGGTTGTCTCTATATTCTGTTTGAATTATTTTGTGCCACAATCAATGAACTTCAGCCTTCGTGAAATTTAGAGGGTTGCTTACACAAATATACTTATATGGCTTGCAAACGATCATGACCGTGTAAGGGAGAAGAAACAAATTAGATCACAGATCTAGACTCACCTGAACCTCACTTGCTGCCCGGCGTCTGGGACATCAAACTCTATGTGCTGGATGGAAGTAGTGATCACTCGACATCGCAAAATATCCTGCGAACAGAACGTAAAGAAAAAAGTGATATTTAACGTACGAAGCCTCGCCAGACAGTAAACCTTCACCTGCTCTCATTGCACACCTACTTTAAAGGTCTACAATCTCAACAAAAAGCCGTAAACTTTTTTCTTTTTTTTAAACTGCGACTGTGCATAATGTAGGCAACTCTGTCACAAGTGCAGAATTTCCAGACCCCTTATAAAACCAGAACATGAGTTTGCAGTGGCTTCATTGTGCTTTTGGTCAGTGAGCGAGACACATCGATACAGTGTCTAGCGGGTGTTGTGTGCTGCATGAGCAGACTAGTCACTGCGATCTTTCTCGCTCAATGTTCAAACGAAAACTGAGCTGTGAAATCAGCCTGTCGTTGACTTTAATAGGGGTTTCAGGGACGCTGAAAACTCTGTAACTGCGAAAGAGTTGACTGTGTATTTTGCACAGTCGGATACGTGTTTTTTAATTATAATTTTTTTAAAGAAAACACACTGTTTGTTGTTTTCTTTTTGTCGAAATTGCAGGCCTATCTATGGCTGTCCTTTTCAAACACCGCTGGCTACTATTCTGAATGACATACGAGCCAGCCAGACACTAACTCAAAACCCCGGGTAACACTGATCCTCTGTGGCACACAAGCACGGTGAACTTGAAACGCCTACCAGCGAAATTGTCGCCGTCAGAAGACAGCTGTTCTGGCAAAATCTTACTATATAAGATCAACAAAGAACAAAATCCAGCAACTCGACATTGGAGAGTGATATTTTCTCGTGTTTATACCGCTTGCAGGCTCAGATAAAAATTGATTAACTCCTGCACTCAGTCCCCTGTCCTTCAAAGCTGCTAAGCTTTTCTATTCTCTGCTTGCTGGCGATGTTGCTTAGCTCAGCAAAAAAAAACAACACATTGACCTTGGGGGTGATTACGTAATCCGTGTGTTTACTTCCCACGGGTAAGACGGAAATTTATTACACCAGCGCTCATTCTCCTGCAGAATCTGCTTAGCATTTCTAATCTTTTCCTCAGACATATGGTGTGTCTGTATTTATCATTTGTAGGCTTACTGTCGAGGACGCATTTAGCAATGTCTTTAGAAGCAGAAACCGCCCAGCATGTCCTATATTGCTCAGCATTTCTAATCTTTTCCTCAGACATAGGTGTGTTAAACTCCTAAACACCCACCCACTCAGACATCAGGTGTGTCTGTATTCATCATGTGTAGGCTTACTGTCAAGTACGTATTTAGCAATGTCCTTAGAAGCAGAAACCGCCCAGCACGTCCTATATTGCTTAGCATTTCTAATCTTTTCCTCAGACAAAGATGTGTTAAACAACACCCACCCATCATTTGTAGGCTTACTGTCGAGTACGCATTTAGGATGTCTTTAGGAGCGTGTCCTATACTTTCACGGTCAACCAGGGCCCGTATGTAAAAGTCGAGGTTAATTTAACCCACGGCTACGGGCTTAACCCAGACTAGGACAAAAGAAACCCAAAAGCAAAATTAAATTTAAAAAAAGGAAGCGAAGAAAGGAAGAAAAATCCTTCTATAAGAACTTAGGCACCTCGCTGGAATGGGTCCGCTTCTTGATTTAAAAAAAAAAAAAAAAAAAAAAAACGAACAGAAAATTTAACCCTAGAGGTAGTTTAGTTCGAGGTTAGACTCTAACCCAGGGCTAAAAGACCTAACCTCGACTATTACATACGGGCCCAGGACATTAATTTTGTCCTATTCGCACGGCTACGAAGCCCTGTTAGCACATTAGGATAATAATTTACTATCTGCAATGCTTCTCACCTGATCTGAGGGCACGTAGTCGGCTTTCCGGATCTGCGGTACCTTATCCAGGAAGCTGTGAACAATAAGAGTGCAAAGAAACCGTGAATAAACCAGGACAAACTGCTACAAAAATAAGACAACTGCTTGAGGAGTCAGTATCAGCTCATTTCGTACAGACTGCACAGGGCGCTTGGGTTGGAGATCTTGTGTTTATTTTAAGGTAGAAATTTCAATGGCAAAGTTGTTAAGAATGATAAAGCCACAGGAAAGTACGAGGTTTAGAAGTGTATACGCACGTAAGGTAAATAAGAAACGCAAATGACGGACAGAATGACAATCATGATGATGATTATGAGGAGAAATAAAGATGTCAGTAATGACAACGGCGATCATCCGTACTGGACGTGGAGGTGGACAGACATGACGGTTATAATAACAACGCTGATGATGGCTGGCTGGCTGGCTGGATGGATGGATGGATGGATGACGACGATGACGATGACGATGACGACGACGACGATGATGATGATGATGATGATGACGATGACGATGATGCACAAGAAAAAAAAAAAAAGAAGAAGAAGATTATGATGATGTTGATGACTCACTATTTTGCACTGTCTATGAGCTGGTACTCGTACGATCTGTTGTGACATTCCTGGACCCCTTCGTCAGCCCACAGTCTCTCCACGTGGTCCCAAAACTCCTGCAAGCAAAGAGCAATCATGAAATCCTCGCTTACTGGTCCATGAGTTAAAGGCCCATTGGTAAAGGGTTCACCGCCAGCAGGTTCAGCAGTTAAAGGAGGAACTTTTTAAAGGCTCAAACTGGTAAAAATGTTCGTTTTTGTTTTTGTTTTTCCCTTCTACGTGTATGACAGTGTACTTTCTTAATATTACAAGTGGACTTCATTCTGTTATTCCCAACCCCCAAACACACACACACACACACACACACACACACACACACACACACACACACACACACACACACACACACACAAACACAAAAACAACAACAACAACAACAAAATAACAAAAAAATCCCCCCCCCCCCCGAAAAAAACAACAAAAAGCCCTGCCGGAGGTCATCTCTGACGCGAGGTGAACTTTCTGCACTGACGATCTGTGCACAGCGAACGGTGGGCTACTGAAAACTGTCCTGTCCTTTGAACTCTCTTCTAAGTGATAGCACTGATATCGCACCTCCCCGGGGCACCTGTCAGTGGTGGCCTTATTCCTCATCTCCCCTCGTCTACGCAAGTCTAACGTCACTGGTCGCGAGTATCATACGTTGTCTCTACCACGTGTCTGACCTTTGTAGGTGAGAGGAATTGAGAAAAATGGAGGAGGGGGGGGGGGGGTTGCAGAAGAGAGGTTCTATTTGTGACCCCTTCTCACAAAAGGGACCGTAAGTCGCGCTAGGCCGAACGCCGCTACAGGCGACAAGAGTGCCGGGGGTCAGTATGGCCGCCTTGTGAGTAGCCAACTTCAACTGCTGATATCTCTGTCAATTTTAGTAGTACAGCTTTCATTCTTATATTGAATTATACTGCATAACCAGTAGATTGCAGTGGTACACATATCTCAAAATTGATAATTTTCGACTTATGGTCCCTTCTGTGAGAACGGGTCACATAATTATTGCTATGGTGACTGCAATGCGATCGTATCACAAACAGTTCCCGTGTCATTTCCGGTTTTAATTTTTTGTTTTCTTCTACCAAATGTAAGGAGGTCTTGACACAATTGCATTCTGTTATCAAGAAGACGGTCTCAAGAAGAGTTAGCGGCCCTCCCACTCTCGTCAAGAGTTATCCCCCCTTGAAAATGGCTGCCCATATTGAGATGACGTTTCCTAAAATACCCCGAGTGTGATAAGAAATAAACTGCTTGAGATGTGACTTATCAGCTATGACGAAACTGAGACAGTTCAAATTTAAACTTGACTTCTTTGCACTTGGACTCGTGGCTGTCCTCAGGGGTTGGTCGAATTTAAGACGGAAGTTTTAAACACGCCATTCCGAGATTACTGTAGGCTTCAGGGAAGACTACCTGTTTCGAACAGTTGCGCTTGTGAGTGCGCAGACACGCTTCGAAGTAGTTAATCCTAATGTTGAGTAGAGTTCTGAATGCAATACCCCAACCTAAAACTGGCGTCAGACACTTGAAATGCAACGGCCTGTAGATCTGCTAGTCAACCAGTGACAGCAACAAAATTCAAAAAATAGTATAGGAATTGGGTGGCGCTGTGCCGCGGCGACGCGCTTTCCACAAGGGGAGCAGCCCGAATATCCGGAAAGGGACAATAAAATAGAAAAACAACAACAACAACAACAACACACCTATGACAGACACCTTCCTTTTCGCTTTGCCTTTAGCCTGATGTTGGCTAAGTGTCAGTTTTTTGAGACGCTGTAACTGAGCAGGTGCCTGAGTGCTACGATGTTAGACACCACCAAAACAGCACGATCAGAACAAATTGCGAGTATGGAAATGCCAAACATGTGCAGTTTCTCGAGTTTGCAACTTGGTGTGTGATAAATAAAGTTAACTCACCTCTGACACGTCAAGCATTGGATCTCCGGCGTGAGTTAGAATGTAGTCAGAACTCGCTTTGTTTTCCTCTTTCTCCAGGGGCATCTGCAGCTGCTGCATGGCCACGATGATCGACTGAAATGCAGATAATAGCACAGGTCCTGAGATCCGATAATATCAACCGAGGTCACCAAGTTATGCACCAGCTTCACGAACGACCGTTCGCTTGTGAAAAGACTCCAGTGAATAATGGGGTGGAGTGCATATGGGCCTTCTCGAAGACAGATATATATA
>JACVVK020000188.1:135000-160000 GCA_018292915.2 Batillaria attramentaria | reverse complement strand
TGTGTGTGTGTGTGTGTGTGTGTGTGTGTGTGTGTGTGTGTGTGTGTGTGTGTGTGTGTATTTATGCCCTTTGCAGTTGAAATTCTGGGAGTAAAATTTCCAAAATAAAACTAAACCCCCCCAAAAAACCCAGAACTATCATAAACATGGAAATTTTTAAAATACACATTACAGGATATTAAATACTACCAAATAAAATCAGCATGGCACGTCACTGAAACGAGATCAAAACAAGCTCAAAACAATTACCTCGTTGAAATATTCCGAGAATTTTACACAACACGATCGACACTGACTCTCCGAACGTCTCCAGAACACAACTATCAGACCACACTCCAAGACAGGCCGACTATATATGCGACTGCAAGCGAGGTGTGCTCGAACAAAACTGCCGCTACAAACACGTGCGGCAGAAGACGGGCTGCCGCGTAGCACACCCAGTTCAGATACCTCACAATGCCATCTGAGGCTTGCGCGATTTGTCGATACGTCACAGCAGCGCGAGGCTGTCTGCGCCAGTCCAGGCAGGGTATTTTGGTCTTGCGCGTGGTCGGGTAGCCGTGGTTCATGCACACTGCCGGTTGAAACTTTCTGAAATGGCACACCCAGAGAGGACGGACTTTGTTCTAGATTTGATATGTCAGTAGTCGGTGATGAACTACACTTTGTCAGGGAATGCCTGATATTTCGATCAAGCTGAAAAGCAGACGTTTTAATCGGACCCATTTCGCAGAGCAGTTTCGTCTTTCAATTTTTGTACATTCATGTCACTAGGGTGGGTGGGTGGGTGGGTGTTTGGGGGTTTAACGTCCTTTTCCATCACATAGGGTGATATCAAAGACGGGGCATCGATGAAAAAACCAGCACAAATATTTGGTCCCAGCCGGGATCGAACTCACGACCCGAGCATTAGAAGTCCAACGCTCTACCATTCGACCACCTCGGCTCCCCACATGTCACTAGACACACGTTGGAAAAGTAACATGAAATCTTGCCAAGTTCACTAAAAACAGTAATATCTTATACTGTTTCGTTAGATAAATAAAGTTACATGGTGTACATAATGCAATAAGGTTATTATGGGTAAATGTATCTTGGTTTGAATTGATAAGCTTTTTGGATTTGTCGTGCTTTCTTTCCCTGAAGTATGTTATATTGTTGTATTCTGTTACCACGTGCATTGTATTTGGACATTCATCCAAAGCCCACACGATGGGTAAGGAATAAAGTATTTGAATGTTTGTACTTGGAAAGAACCCTCGACATTCGAGAAAGAATAATTCTTCGCCCCGAGTGGGACTCCAACCCAGACAACATGCACACTACAGATACAGATACCTTTGTCCTTAAAGGAAATTTGTCTTTGGCTTCACCGACACGTAAAAATCATGAAGTCACTCAAGGAGTTTGGCTTATAAAATCTCTCTCTCTCTCTCTCTCTCTCTCTCTCATGCCTCTCTCTCTCTCTCACGTCTCTCTCTCTCTCTCTCTCTCTCTCTCTCTCTCTCTCAGTCTCTCTCTCTCTCTCTCTCTCTCTCTCATGCCTCTCTCTCTCTCATGCCTCTCTCTCTCTCTCTCTCTCTCTCTCTCTCATGCCTCCAGCTGCAGCAGCACCAGAGCTGATAACTTACATAAAAACTACGCTTACAATAAATAATTGTGTGTGTGTGTGTGTGTGTGTGTGTGTGTGTGTGTGTGTGTGTGTGTGTGTGTGTGTGTGTGTGTGTGTGTGTGTGTGTGTGTGTGTGTGTGTGTGTGTGTGTGTGTTTTGCCTTCAAGTCTTTCCTTCTTTTTGTTATTTGATATTGTGGTGTATTTGTCATATCTTTGTCTTTGTACTTTGTGTGTATACTTTGTCATATGTCAGATAAAAAGGATCAATTAAAAAAAATTATCATACACAAATGAAACAAGAAACTGTGGCCTGCGCTCGCTTCAGAAAAGAACGTTTGACCCACCGGGCCACAGCTCAGCCGCTCAAAACAATTTTAGCTTCGCTCGCGATATCAGCTGGTCTTATTCACATCAATCCTTGAGCAGGCGACACTGTGATAAAGTTCGATAGCAAACAACTTTTTTTTTTTTTGCCCTTCCAGTCAAGCAGCTAGCACGGAGTGACATTTTTCAAACTATGGATTACCTTCAGCAGGGTGGTACGGAATTTTCCGGGATCATAACTCATGACAGCGTGAACGTGTAACATGTGTGTGTGTTTGTCCCGACCGGTTCACAGTTAAAGAAGCCGGATGAGGAACTCCCAATGAGTTTTTTTTTTTTTTAAAAAAGTGTTGCACACACGATGCCACTATTAGTCAGTGATTGTCCTGAAGACTGTTTTAGAGCTCTGTAAACGTGCAATGTTGCCATCGACCAGGTGGCTTCTACGTCCCGCTCGAAACTTAAGTCCACGTCGGATTGCAAACCGACAGAGTGCACGGGCCCCCGCCTCTTATGAGGCCTGAAGCGAGCTGCAGACGTGCAGTTTGGGCTCATAGTTTTGCAACGACGTCCTGGAAGAGGTTCTAAGTTTTCACTAATACTAATAATAAATAATGGTGATGGTGATGATGATGGTGGTGGTGTGAGGATGATGATGATAATGATGATATCACTATTCGTAATATGATGTTTTTGTCACCAAAACTAGCTCAGGTGGATCTGTGGGACTGGAAGAGTGAAAGGGGCTAATGCAATGCTACCACTTTAAAGCTCACAGATTGCTCTGAACTGTTGTTGTGGTATCTATCATCACACCACTTAGACACCTTCACAGTGAAAGCGTCTGTAATGCTGGCACTGAGCCAACAGAAGCGTACTCGATGACGCGGCGACAACATCGAGCGCTCCAGCAGTGTAACAACAGTCGTTGAATTTGAATGTCAGACCGCTCGCGAAAAGCGTAAACAATTCTGTATCGCATTAAGAGCTGTACTAATCATCAAGATAGAGCATTTCGAGCGTACAGGCGCACTCAAGAGAGAAACTGTTCCAACACGTAAGGCGACAGCACAGATGGAAGTGGCCCGCTTTGCACGCGGCCCTTTAAGACTCACATATATTGATCAACTGTGACTCAGCCACGAGGAACTGTGTGCTACCCAGTTTCTTTGAAGTGTTCGTTTACCTCGTGTAAACGTAATAATTTATAGGAAGGGGGAGCAAACCCTCTAACGTTTCCTTTCTATGTATTATCAATGTCCTTTCCCGAACTCTTTTTTTTTTTTTTTTTTTTTTGGGGGGGGGGGGTAGATTAAAAACAACACACTAGCGATGGTCTAATAGGTAGCGCGTCGGACTGCGCTACGGAACGGCCGTCACCACTGTCACGGCAATGAAGCGTGGGTCCGAGCCCAGGTCGAGCTTGTGATACGTGATACCGTTTTTTCCTGCCTATCGGGCTGCTCATCGGGTGTTTCTCTCCGGGTTATCCGGCTTTCCTCCGCCAGCAAAATTTTAAAAAAATAGGATAGGTGTTGGGTGGCGCTGCACCGCGGCGACACGCTTCTCCCGGTGGAAGCAGCCCGAATTTACCGAAAGGGATGATAAAGTAGTAAAAAAAAAAAAATCGTTACGAATTGAATAGTGTTTGCGTGACGTGGGGGATGATACCATGGGTGTGGTGACGTCACTATTCTCCTTCCGGTCCTCCTCGTCCTCTGACGTGTAGTCATCACCGACGTACGTGCGCCACGTAGTTGAAAATATTCTACTTTCTTCTTTTGCATCATGCTAAGCCAGGGAAAGTAGTGTTTGAAAAAAAAGAAAAAAAAAAAAAGAAAGGTGTCCTGACTATATGACACTATACGGTCTGTCCCACCCAATGCTAGCGTGAGTTCCGTTTGTTATCTGTGCTTTATGTAAAGATAAAACAGTTAATATCACGAAAGATCCGATAAAAAGCTAAATTTAGCACAGCGACAAATTATGGCTGTCGATAAGAGCCTGGTATAGGTCAGCCATACAACATTTTCTTTCAAAAACAATTTCCTCTACAGTGGCCATATTGAGTGAGTTCGAGTTCCAGTCCCGGCTGGGGTCAAATATTCGTACCGGCCTTTTTGTCGTTGCCCCGTCTTTGATATCACCCATACGTGGTGGAAAACTCCCAAACACCCACCCACTCTTGTGCTTCTTTTGCTCATTTTTCTTTTTCTTCTTGTTCTTTTTCTCCTTCTTCTTCTTCTACTTATTCTGCCGCTCCTTCTTCTTCTTCTTCTGCTACGTTATGGAATAACCTCCCATCTGTTGTTCAGTTTACGTACTCCCCTCATATTTTTTAAGCTAAAATTTATCATTATTTTTCCGCAAACTGACCTTTAACCATTCCTTGTTTTACTGCTCAGTGTGTGTTACCCCTGTGCTGTATTGGGTGTCACGCGTTGTAGCTATGCTCTGTATGTGAGTTACTGTGGGCACTGCGTGTAGCATGTGCTATGTATGTAATTCTATGTTTGCTCTGTGTGTGTGTGTGTGTGTGTGTGTGTGTGTGTGTGTGTGTGTGTGTGTGTGTGTGTGTGTGTGCGCGCGCGCGCGCGCGCGCGCGCGTCAAGGACAGACAGTAAGAGAGACCTGTGCGTCTATGTTCTCATCCTTGGAAAATAAAGTTTCAGTCAGTCAGTCAGTCAGTCTTCTTCTGCTCCTTCTCCTTCTTCTTCTTCTTCTTCTCCTTCTACTGCTTCTTCTGCTCCTTCTTCTTCTTCTTCTTTTTCTTTTTCCGTTTCTGTTTCTTCTTCTTCTGCTGCTGCTCCTTCTTCTTCTTCTTTTTCTTCTTCCTTTTCTGCTTCTTTTGTTTCTTCTTCTACTTCTTCTGCTGCTTCTGCTGTGGTGGAAAAGGACGTTAAACTACGCTGCAATACGTTAAGCCACAATACGTACCCCCCCCCCCCCAACCCCCCACCCCCCCCCCCCAACCCCCGCCCTCTAACACACACACATGCTTGGGACAGACTAACGAAACGCTTCCCGAAAGAAATGGGTTTTAAGGCGGGAACTGAAGCAGGGCAGAGCTGTGGAGTGACGAATGGAGGTAGGAATTACATTTATTATTTTCTCCAGTTTCTAATGAAATCACGTCAGCTGTGTTGGGTTTTTTTTTTTCCTGTCAGAAACAACCATACCCTCACTCCACTGATACCGCAGAGTCATCATACTCCGTTATCAAGAGTCGACCAATCAGACTGGATCTCGCATTTCCCGACGATTCAAATCAGGGAAAAGAAACTGGGAAGGTAATAACGATTCAGACGCGCACCCAATCAGCAGCTGAGATGATCTCATTATTGCTGTAATGGATTTTTTACTTCCGGCTAAACTTTACGACTTTAGGAGAGACAATCAGTTGTCTGTTTTGACGTGGACTTGGTCACCTTTTCTCTTTGACCAATCAGGAGATGTTCTCAGTTAATGCAGTTGTGGATTATGCCATATTGCCGGAGACTTTTCTGCATTATTTCTTTTTATTAGCATTTTATGTTCATACTTCCTTGTCCTGTTTCCTCTTATCATGATTATTGTATTTGGCATCCGCAGAAACAATGCCTATTACTTTGAATCCTAAGCCCTCATTTAACACTAGTCTGAGTACATAATTAAGCAATGAAAAAAGGGTTGGCGTCAGTTTGCATATCCCCAGCGATGTCTGTCACGAAGAAGTCCCCAATCAAATAAGTCGAGCAATTTGTTATATGTACAGCAATCTCTTCCGCCCAAAATCGAGAGCCCCCGCTTACAATGCCAGTTACTTTGAATCCTAAGCCCTCATTTAACACTAGTCTGAGCACGTAATTAAAGCAATAAAAAGAGGGTTGGCGTCATTTTGCGTATCCCCAACGATGTCTGTCACGAAGAACTCCCCCAATCAAATAACTGGAGCAATTTGTTATAATTTTATTACAGCAATCTCTTCCGTTCAAAGTCGGGAGCCTCGATAGCCGAATGTAGAGCGTTGGACTCGCAGTACTCGGGTCGTGAGTTCGAATCCCGACTGAGGCCAAATATTTGTGCTGGCCTTTTTTCTCTCGTCGCTGCGTCTTTGATAACACCAATACGCGGTGGAAAATGACACTAAACTCCCAAACACTCACCATCCCTCCGTCCTGAATCCAGTTTCTGTCGGACCTCACACGTCCGCAAGGTGTTGTAAGAGGAACAGCGTATTGATCCCCATTCACTAAAAGGGAAAGGACAAGTCAAAGGCTGACAGCTACAGACCCATCAGCCTTACAAGCTGCTTAGAAAAGCTGATGGAGAGACTCGTCAACACCAGGCTTGTCTGGCACCTTGAGGAGCATCAGCTGCTGAGCCCTGAACAGGCAGGCTTTCGCCAACACAGATCAACAGAAGATCAGATCACATTCATCACTCAAAGCATTGAGGACGCCTTCCAAGAAAAGAAGAACACGCTTGCTGTCTGGATTGACATGGAGAAAGCGTTCGACAAAGTCTGGAAGGACGGACTCAGGCTCAAACTACGGCGATATGGTGTGTCTGGGGGGATGTACACCTGGATCAGCCAGTATCTACACAACCGCCAAGCCCGAGTCAAGATACAAGGCCACAAGAGCAAGAAGAAGTTGCTGAAACAGGGAGTACCACAAGGAGGAGTCCTTTCGCCAACACTGTTCCTCATCTTCATAGATGACATCATCAGAGAACTGCCAAGAGGGGTCAGAGGAGCGATCTACGCAGACGACCTGGTACTCTGGTGCTCCGAAGAGTACACCACTACAGCACAGGTACGCCTCCAGACTGCGCTAAACAAGATCAGCGACTGGACCAAGGAATGGCTTGTCTCTGTCAACACGAGCAAAACGACCTACACAATCTTCAGCCTATCCAGCAAGAAGCAAGAGGCAAAGCTGACACTGAACAACCAAAGGCTTGCAGAGGAACCTACACCCACCTACCTGGGAGTGACCTTTGACCGCAGACTCACTTGGAAACAGCAGATCACTAGATGCTGTAGCAGGGCCAAGCTGAGACTGGCAATCATGAAGAAACTTGCAGGGACGGACTGGGGGGCTGATGAACGTATCCTGAAGAGACTCTATACGGGAAGAGTCCGACCTGTAGTTGAGTACGGGACACCAGCATGGGCATCAGCTGCAAAGTCAAACCTTGACCATCTCAACAAGATACAGAACCAAGCTCAGCGTATCATAACTGGCGCCATGAGATCCACACCAATCCAGAAGATGGAGGAGATCACTGGGCTACAGTCACTGGAGGACAGAAGTGAAACAAAGATCCTCATCCAGGCAGCAAAATTCAAACGCCTTGAAAACCATCCAATGAACAACAGAATGAGCAGACCCACCAAGGGCCGTCTGAAAAGAGGCAGCTTCATCCACCAGTCAAGACGCCTTGAAAGACAAACCCCAATCTTGAAAGAACACGAAGCAAAGCCTATCCCGGCAAATGTCACCCACCCACCTTGGAAGAGGCAGGTGTTCCCAACAGTTGTCACCAGCATTCCTGGAGTAGAGAAGAGAGGAACACAGTCAGACACCCAAAGGAAGGCCCTGGCCATGGAGTACATCTGCAACCAGTACCCCCAGGAAGACTGGACCCATGTCTTTACTGATGGCTCCGCCACAGAAGCAACGAGGAATGGTGGAGCTGGAATCTTCCTCCGATACAAAGACGGAGAAGACGAAATTGCAGTCCCAACAGGGAAATACTCCACCAACTTCCGAGCTGAGCGAGAAGCCCTCTGTGAGGCAGCCACAGCAGTCTTGCAGAACTCACCAAGAACAACAGGGCAGGTGGTGGTGTTCTCAGATGCTCTCTCCGTTCTCCAAGCTCTCAAGAACTCTCGCTGCAAAGAACAGAACCATCTCACCTCAGCCCTGGTTGCCCTGAGTGCCAAAGTAGAGAAAGTGGTAATACAGTGGGTACCAGCGCACTGTGGCATCAGAGGCAACGAAAAGGCGGACATACTAGCAAAAGACGGTGCACAGAAGGAGCAGGACAACAACCTGGTGTCATACGATGAAATCAAGACAATCATCAAGGTGCACCAAGGAATGAAGTGGCGCCTCCAGCACCCCAAATACAACCCAGAAGACGGATACCACTTGCTGGGACGACGGGAACAGGTCAAGCTCTTCCGCCTGAGGACTGGACACAATCGCCTGTACCACCACATGCACACAAAATTTGGCATTGGACAGAGCGGGGAGTGCCCTTGTGGTGAGGGACCAATGACAACAGACCACATCCTCCAAGACTGTACGACGCATGTAGCATCCAGAAGGAAGTACTGGCCGACACCAACAGCAGTGGAAACCAAGCTATACGGCACCATGGAGGAGCTGCGACGGACGGCAGCCTTCATCGAGGACACTGGGCTGCTCATCTAACGAGAAGCGAACGACGAAGAAGACGAAGAAGAGCGCAGCAGGAGTAGCTTACGTGCATCACCTCGGTCAAAGTCGGTCATGACCAAGGTCAAACCATGGCCAGCGAATTTTGAGGACGGGGACTACAACGTTGAATGGAAGTAATGAGGACCTCATCAAATTTAAGTTTAGTTTAAAACGAAACGCACTCCTGTCATGAATACCCATGCCAGGTGTTCACAATACTCTCTCTCTTTCTCTGTGTGTGTGTGTGTGTGTGTGTGAGAGAGAGAGAGAGAGAGAGAGAGTGTGTGTGTGTGTGTGTGTGAGAGAGAGAGAGAGAGAGAGAGAGCGCGCGCGCGCGTGTGTGTGTGTGTGTGTGTGTGTGTGTGTGTGTGTGTGTGTGAGAGAGAGAGAGAGAGAGAGAGTGGTGTGTGTGTGTGTGTGTGTGTGTGTGTACATGCGTGCGTGCGGCCGTGCGTCGAAATAGTGTTTAATAGCCATGTATACCATGCACATGTTCAAAAACGAAAACAACAACAAAAACAACAACAAAACATGAAGATGGCATGATGCATTTTTAAGTTACGGCCAATTCCACAACTTCTAGGTCATTTTCAGCATTTTCAGCTTCCATCATAGTTTCAAACGCTCATAAAATAACACTTTATGTACAGAACCCTGCAACTCAAACCAAGATGAAAACTAATTATAATAATAAACTGCTTTTATATAGAGCAGTATCCCAGCAGACGCGGGCTCAGAGCGCTCTACAATTACAATTACACACACACACACACACACACGGACACACACACACACACACACACACACACACACACACACACACACACACACGGACACACTCACACGGACACACACACACACACACACACACACGGACACACACACACACACACACACACGGACACACACACACACACACACACACACACACACGGACACACACACACACACACACACACACACACACACACACACACATTCATAACATACAGCTGGGATCTCGATAAAATGAGCTGGGGGAGGGGGGGGGGGATGAGTATTTACAGATGGATAGAGTTGCGCAAGCAACAAAGACCATTTCGCAGCTAATTAAAGAAGACAGACTGAAAAGAAAACAGAATAGGCCTATAAAACGGAAAACAAAATCTTACTCTTTTTTTACTGTCGGTCCTCCTCTGGACAAGAAAAGTATTTGGAACTCCCTCCACAAGGACTGAGAGTTTGTCCAGGATGTGCCAACGAGGAAAAAGCCAACATATAGGTTTGTTAATAAAACAATAATTTTGGAATCCACCCTGCGACGCAAGTATTTGAAGCGAGCGGACGACCATGAGATGCGCCTCTCTCCAAGTGGCAGAAGTATGTTTCCTTAAAGGTCTTCAATCTCAGCAAAAAGCCAAAAACAGTGGGTTAAAAAAAAAAAAAAAAAACCCGAGGGGGCAAAATGCACAGTTAACTCTGTCACAGGTACAGAGTTTTCAGCGTCCTTGAAACCCCAATAAAAGCCAAGGTGAGCCTGATTTCACAGCTCAGTTTGCGTTTTGACATTCAGCGTGAAAGACCGCAGTGGTTAGTTTTCTCGTGCAGCACACATCACAGGCTAAACGCTGTAGCGACGTGTCTCACTCACTAGCCAAAAGCACAGTGAAGTCACCGCAAACTCACGTTCTGGTTTTACTAGGGCCTCCAAAGCGCTGAAAACTGCAACTGTGACAGTGTTGCCTGCGTTGTTCAAAGTCGCAGGAGTCGCAGTAAAAAAAACAAAACAAAAAAAAACACCATCCCCCCCCCCAAAAAAACAACAACAACAACAACAACAAAAAACCAACAACACCAACAACAACAACAACCCCCCCCCCCGAAAAAAAAGCAAAAAACCAACAACAAACAAACAAAACAACAACAACAAACAACAACAACACAACAACAAAAACAAAACCAAAAACAAAAAAACAACAACAACAACAAAACCACAATGTTTGCGGCTTTTTGATGAGATTGCAGACCTTTAACATGAAGAAATCTCTAGATGTCAAATATGGGTTACGAACAGACACTGTAACTGGAGAGAGCGGTGATGCGCTGGTCGCGTCGGGTGGGTGGGTGTTTGGGGGTTTAACGTCCTTTTCCACCACATAGGGTGATATCAAAGACGGGGCAACGATGAAAAAGCCAGCACAAATATTTGGCCCCAGCGGGGATCGAACTCACGACCCGAGCATTAGAAGTCCAACACTCTACCATTCGACCACCCCGGCTCCCCTGGTCGCGTCGGACTTAACCGCTGCGCTACTGAACGGCCGTCACCGTTCGAGCCCAGGTCGAGCTTGCGATTAAAATTACGTGATAGCGGTCTTTCCTGGCTACCGGGCTTCTCCTCGGGGGTTTCTCTCCGGGCTATCCAGCTTTCCTCCCCCAGCAAAACTTGAAAAATAGGATAAGTATTGGGTGGCGCGGGGGAAGCAGCCCGAATTTCCCGGAAGGGATGATAAAGTTACAAACACACACACACACACACACACACACACACACACACACACACACACACACACACACACACACACACACTAATGTTTCAGAGAGTTCCCCGTCTTTTAGCTTTATTTTCTATTGAATGCAAAATGGCTGTCTCATGGCATGACCGATCAGTTGACGTAATTCTTGCTCGTATCCTAGCAACCATGGCCTACATGCATGTGGCGTGGTTAGCTTGCACGCGTCGACATGGTAGCATGCGGTTCAGACCAATCAAATCAAATCACGCTATAGTCCCCGTGGCGAATTTTGATTGGAGTGCACGGGGCAATGTAAATATATCATAATTGTAACACACACACACATACGCGCACACGCGCACACACACACACACACACACACACACACACACACACACACACACACACACACACACACGCACGCACGCACGCACGCACACACACACACACACACACACACACACACACACACACACACACGCACGCACGCACGCACGCACGCACGCACTCTCACACACACACACACACACACACACACACACACACACACACACACACACACACACACACACACACCGGGGTGACACTTTAAAAAAAGAAATTCAATTACAGAGGGGAAGGGGGGGGGGGGAGGGGGGCTATAAAGAGGTTTAAGTGTTCCACCATTTAAATAAACCGACAAGGGGAGGTCGGTTGGGTCCAGTGCTCCTCGATAAAAACCAACAAGGAAGGAGAGTGGGCGGGGGGTGATGGAGGTAAAACTCGCCGAATGGAACCAATGCATTGTCAAGACTATACGAAGTCAGCAAAGGTGCATGGACAGGGCAAGTTTCCCCTCGGGTCTTGCTTTCCCCTGACATTTGATTACGCACGACGAAACTGAGTCGCCGTGACACCGGAAATTGTCGTACGCCTGTCAATACAGGCTACAGACCACAGATGCAAATTTCGAGGAAAACGCTATATATTCCTCTTACACATAACGTTGCATATGACGCCCTAGAAATGCTTTAAAATCCCCCCCCCACCAAATCACAAAAATCCGGCAGCCAAAGACGCATGTGTAGAGTAAATTTCAACAAATTCCAATATTCTGTTTCTTGGCAATGTTAGCAGTGACCACATACCCCCTCATTCCTCTGTCGTCTGCTGGCTCCTGTGCCAGCCGCGCATGAATACGTATAATCCACAAGCCAGGCTCATATTTCCTTGATTTTGCTATTACCTGGCATGAAACTTGTCTACAAAGCCAACACAAAAGACACAGATTGCCATTATTTTTACTCTGCACACAAAGTTTAAAAGAGGCAAAACTTTTCTCCTATATTTATATTACTACATCACCCGGACGCTATTCGTGGTCTGTAGCCCAAGTAACAACACACCCAGGTTTCCAAACCAGATGGAAGCTATAATAGGGTTAGTTATATTATGAATAGTAGTAGTGAGTGCCAGAAAGCTGAGCTGGTGTTCTCCATTTGGGGTCAAACTTGTCGTTACTGCAACGTTAGATATCACGTCTTGAGTGTTAGGTATATGTGTGTTCAGAAAACCTTCAGTGTATAGAAGGATTCAGTTGTTTGAATGGGCTCTCTCTCTCTCTCTCTCTCTCTCTCTCTCTCTCTCTCTCTCTGTGTGTGTGTGTGTGTGTGTGTGTGTGTGTGTGTGTGTGTGTGTGTGTGTGTGTGTGTGTGGTATTGTGCAACTGATAACTCGGCTGCCAAACGATTTTCTGCGATAACTTTTTATGGAGTCACTTTTGCAGACCTATTGCAGAGAAAGGTTTATTAGGTTGTGACCTAATAGTAATACATTTTATAACAACCACTGTCCTTTGTCCTTCCATTTCTTCACGGCGTAAGTGAAATCAGCCTAAATCGATATTAAGGAACCGCTACTCATTCCTGATTTTCTCATGCATTTCTCGGGGCTGTCGAAGGTCTAGTGGTTAAGAGACTTGTCACCAATGCGAGAGGTCAGGGGTTAGAGTCCCACTCGGGGCAAAGAATTGTTTCTTCTCGTATGTGGCACCGTTCATTCGGGCCGATCGTCGTGGGTTCTCTCCGGGTACTCCGGCCTCCTCCCCCTCCGCTTTGGAAATGTTCAGCCCACCAAATTTGAAAAATAAATGCAATTCTAAATTCCGAAACTTAAATCACTGAGCTGACCCTTCGCACCACGTGATTGTAGTGTGTTTATGTCCAGTGTGTGAGAAAATGCGCGTGATTCACGTGAGCGTGCGTTTGGGTTCAGTTCGCGGCGCTTTGAGCCGATTCATGAAATTGGGTAAAGCGCCTATACAATGCTCATTATTATTATTATTATGAGCCAAACCGAAAAAGAGTCAAAAACGTGTGATATCAGTTCGTGCACGGTACGAAATGTGTTAACAGACATGCAAATTGATTTCAGCTGACGTTTGTGACCCGCAACTGCGCTGTAGAAAATGTCACTATTTGTAATATGTCTGAAAATGCAGTCGGTGACGGATATTAACTTTTACCTTACTTGTTATCCGCCATTATCAGTTAGGTAAGAATGATAACAACACAGCCTATACTAAGCAAGTTATCGGAGCAGCCAGGAGAGAAGAAGGCAGAGCAGAGGTGAAATAACTCACAATATGTACCTACAGCTTGTCAGTCTACAAAACTTGCTTTCGTCTAACCTGTGATGCTACAGTCTTCACAAAAAGTTAAGGACCAGTCAACATAATGGGTGACAGAAAAAAATAAACGAATAAGATTTTTCCCGTAAAATTCAGTAGCAAGGTTAAGGGGTAATTAGTGAACAAGGCGACCACTGTGTGGATGGCACGTGCGCGTCAAACAGCATGCTTGGCGCGTTTGAAAATCTGCAATTTCGGCAAAACTAGACCGAGTTTCAGTGTTCAGTGAGCGACACCTGGGGCTTTCTGCACGGCCAAAATGAGATGCAGGTCAAAGAATGCATCTCTGGTTATGAACTGTGCTCATTTGTTTGCCTACATAAGCCGCCGTTTCAGCGATGTTCAGCACTACACCAGCATGCCACCACGACAAAATTTGAATGATATTTGCAAGTAGTCCTTAACTTTTTGTGAAGGCTATATATACGTTTGCTTGTACCTAGTGTGACATTACCATCAAAGTAGGTGTGACGACAACACAGCCTATACTAACAAAGACGGGACAACGATGAAAAAGCCAGCACAAATATTTGGCCCTAGCCGGGATACGAACTCACCACCAATACAACAACAACTTGACGACGACAACAACAGGCGTAGTACCACAAATAGTGCATGAGGTCAAGTGCCCTGTCTGTGCTAGTTTTTAGTGATTTTTGTCGTGCAAAAGGCGTGGTTTTCATGATATTTGTATTGGTAGGGCAAGGTGAATGCCAGGGGGTTGCAACGGAAGGCAAGCTGCCAGTGAAGCTGGTGTTTTTTCAACACAAGACCCGGGTGTTAGAAATCCAACGCTCTACCATTCGGCCACCCCGGCTCCCCGCCATTTTCGTTCAAGTAAGTGTGATAACAACACAGATCATACTAACAACTTGCCAGTCTACTGGCAAAACTTGATTAACTTGTGATAATATGTAAACGTTACTTCCCCACCTGGTATGACATTATCTTTAAAGTAAGTAAGTAAGTAAGTAAGACCACAGGACAACCTGTTGTAATGAAGCCATAGGAGCACCGAGAAAGGCAAAAGACCAAACAGCAGTACAATAACTCACAATATATCTACCTGTGTCAAGTTCCTTCCCCTCCTGCCTTGAGTTTTCACGTCTCTTTAGTATCCATTTGCCCATGTAAGGAAACGGTCACAGAACTACAGCGGAACACGTTCACGATTCGATGTAAGGCTTGGCACGGGATCTTGGTCGGTGAACAAATGATGGATATACGCAGAACCGTGAACGTTCAGCCTTCCAAGACTTTGCGCACAGGTCATAAGACACACGGCGCGCACACACACACACGCTGCGAGCGAGTGTGTTCGGGAGACACGCAGCGAGACAAGATAGGTATACGGACAAGGATCACATACGTAGCGAGATACGACGCCCGACACAATAGACGCCTCGAGCGAGCACATTTCAGCCAGTCAGAAAACAGGCCACACTTTGCTGCGGTTTAAATACCCGACAAGCTTCCGCACAGCTACCCCAAAAAGAAGAACAACAAACAACAAAAATTCAAATACAATAACAACCAAAACAACAACAACAACAGGCGTAGTACCACAAATAGGGCATGAGGTCAAGTCCAGTTTTGATGCGGGTACCCTGTATTGCGACTGTGGAAGTTTTTCATGATTTATGTCGTGAAAAAGCATGGTTTTCCTGATATTTGTATTAGTAGGGCAATGTGCGTGCCAGTGGGTGGCAACAGGAGGCAAGCCGCCAGTGAAGCTGGGACCTTTTCAACACAAGTTTGGCAGGGTTGAGGCGAGTGCATGTGAGTGAAGAAGCTTTCTTCGGGCACAAACAGAAGGTAGAGTTGGAAGAGCTTTTGCATTATACCTATGACATATGACTGTGTCCCCAAATGCCATGTAGGTTCTGTGTGCATGGTTAAGTGCATAATGCATGCATGTCATACTTGCCAATGTCACTGTATAATATATGTACCAAAAACATAATATAAAAAAGAAGAAGAAGCAAATTGCATTGGACATAATCTCCACAATCATATCAACATGTAATAATAATAATAATAGTAATAATGATAATAACAGTACTTATATATCAGATAATAACAGTTCTAAGCGCTGAAAACAAAAAGTGAATGGGAAGAAATATTTATACAAAAGTTTACAAAGCCATAAGTTAAGGGCACACACACACACACACACACACACACACACACACACACACACACACACACACACACACACACACACACACACACACACACACACACACGATGCAAACCAGAACAGTCAAATGTTATGAGCAGAAAACAGGTGGGTTTTGAGGTTTTTCATGAAAGTTTCAAGGGAGGGTGCTTGGCGGAGTGAAAGAGGAAGAGAATTCCAGACTAAAGGACCAGTGCAGGAGAATGCTCTACTGCCAACGAAGGAAAGTCAACATGTGTCATAAATCCGACCTGTTTGTCTGTTGTCAGCCAGGATGGACACCGCGCATGCGTTCTGAGTTATGGGATCCTAATACTGTCTGATATCAGTCACTGGCTCGGCCCGCTCACTGATAATAACCGATCTCGCCATATTAAGTGACACTAAATATAGCCATCTGCTCAGCTGTCATAGCCTCACAATCATCAAATGTTAAACGCGCTGTACTCATATTTAATAATAATAATAATAATAATGAATACAGTTTATATAGCGCCTATCTGTTTTCTACGAAACACTCTTTGCGCTCACACACACACACACACACACACACACACACACACACACACACACACACACACACACACACACACACTCCGAGTGCTGATGAAAAAAGTGATCGGACTACAGCTCGAAAGCTTGCCTAAAGAGGTAGGTCTTTAAATGGGCTTTGAATTGAGTCTGCGTGGGAAGATCCCTAATGGTGACAGGTAAAGCGTTCCAAACGGAACGCTTATACTTTTTTTTTCTTTTAATAGGCCTCAAAGAAGCTTGTATTTGGGAACAGCTTCGCTAGTAAGTGTGTCTGTACGCCCCAAACACTTTACCTTAATGATTCTTTGTGTGTGTGTGGACAATACGTACGTATATTAGGCATAGTACAATACAGTACAACATGACACAATACAATACCACGACGCGTACAACAGTACACAGGTAACCAGAACAGTGGGTTTGGGTGGGTTGGGTTTTTAGGTGTTTAACGCCCTTTTTCTGCCACGTATGGGTAATAATCAAAGACGGGGCAACGAGAAAAAGGTCTGCACATATATCTGGCCCCAGCCGGGATTCGAACTCACGAGCCGAGCCTCGAAAGTCTGGCGCTCTACCATTCAGCTATCCCGGCTCCCAATAACAACAACAACAACAACAACAACAACAACAACAACAACAACAACAATAATAATAATAATAATAAAGGATTGCCAAAATATGCGTTATATTAGTACTGCTTCGAGTGGTAGGCGGCTATTACTTAATTTCTAACATGATAGAGGTTTCAACTGCAGGCGTCATGCAAACATTACATGTATTAAGCAATATGACAGTTAAGACGCACCTTTCTTCTCAGTCCTAATTCTCTCTCTCTCTCTCTCTCTCTCTCTCTCTCTCTCTCATCTCTCTCTCTCTCTCTCTCTCTCCTTTTTTCCCCCCGACCCCAACGACGCCGTGAGCATGCTTACTGCATGGAAGTTTTTTTTTTTGTTGTTTTTTTTTTGTAGCGCTACACAAATGGCCAGTCATCATCATCATCATATGATTATTTATACACAGTAAATAGGTTCATTCTACCTTAATGATTAATAGAGCACTGAATGCGAGACAGTGCCGTGTACAGGCTCTATGAAACGGCAAAAATTCAAATTCTCCTACTCTCGCTCAGTCCTTGTTATCCGCGTCACGTTGTACCCTTTCTTTTGGCTCAGAACTAGCATTTGAAATGCTGTCAGCATTACAGACGATGTGATTTTGCAGGCGTCTAGTCTTGTTTGATAGATATAAAATCAGCTCAGAATCATTTGTGAGAATAAAATCGTTAGCATTATCCCATAAAAGAAAAAAAAAATCCGAGCCGAAGTATGGCCCATACCGCTCGCTTTTGTCAACAGCACACGACAAAAGTTAAACTTTTAGCACCCAACGGGTCGCCAGACTATACGACGTCATTTGGGGTATCGTGCTCTGATTTTCGTAGGCAGGGACTGCTGCTACACTCACGCATCGTGAAAAGCGTCGTTTGAGAGTGGTAGTGGCGGAAATGCGTCTGCACGGCTAATAGTCATACGTGTACCTGATCGCCTCATTAAAAACGTATGTCTTCTGTAAGCGCAACAGGGGCTAAGTATTTGTATCAGTCTTTTCCTCGGTGCCTCGTCTTTGATATCACCCATGCGTGGTGGGAAAAGGACGTAAAACTCCCAGACACCCCCCCCCCCGTGTCTTCCCCAAACGCACACATGTTTGTACACTTTGTTGACTCGTATGCCGGCTAATATTACACTTGCATCAGTCTTTTCCTCGGTGCCTCGTCTTTGATATCACCCATGCGTGGTGGGAAAAGGACGTAAAACTCCCAGACACCCCACCCACCCGTGTCTTCCCCAACGCACACATGTTTGTACACTTTGTTGACTCGTATGCCGGCTAATATTATTCATCTATGTAATCGTTACATCAGATACTAACAGTCGTTTATAGGCGCGGGGAAAACATGATAACGAAACAAAGGATGTTTGTATCATGCACGTACCACGCAATCAAGGTCACTATTTATCACATGATAACAACCCGGTTTAGGCTGGGTGGTCGACATGAAATTTTCCTGATTGGTTGGTTGCAGTTTTAACGCCCTTTCCGAGGGTGATATCAAACACCGGGTAAAGTGGAAAAGACAGAACAAATATTTCGCCACCAGGCGGTGTAACATGTATTTACGCGGAAGTTCTGTATACTCCGGGGCTTTTCCCGATTTAACGCAATTCCTACCACGTGCGTTTGGCTCAGTCAGTGTAATTCGCACCCCTGGGTCGTATTGCGCGAACTGTACCAACAGCCACGTTCATTTAGTAGAGTTCGCCTGCTTAGAACGGTTTAGGGTTAGGTTTAGGTTTAGGGTTAGGGGTTAGGTTTAGATTTAGGGTTGGGGCTGTCTTGTGGTAATGGTGCAATCGCTATGTTGTTTAGACGGTCGTATTGTTGCATTTACAGCAGGTGCAAATGACACAAGGGGGCGAACTATACCAACGCAGCCACGCTCGTTTAGTAGACTTCGCCTGCTTTGATCGGTTAATGGGTTAGGGTTAGGTTAGGTTTAGATTTAGGGTTGGGGTTACCTTGTGGTAATGGTGCAATCGCTATGTTATCGCAGTGTATTTACAGCAGGTGCAAATGACACAAGGGGGCGAACTAACACCAACGCAGCCTAAAGCCGGCTCTTAACTGGGCACTGCGGAGCGCCACAGTGCTGTCCACAGTTCTAACACAGTTGTGATTTTTGGGGGTTTCCGCCGCTGTGGCGTCATCACAGCAACCTGCATTTCAAATAGCCACAACTGGGACTGTGGTTTCCACAACAGCTTCTGATTGGCTGTACTACGTCACTCGGCGCACAAACATGGCGGACAGTGCATCTTCAATCGGTTTGTCACCAAGCACAGCTGTGTTCAGTTTTGTAGTTGGTAGACACACCGAACGCAACGACTGTGATGTGCACATGTGTGTTTCGCGCGCTGTGCCCAGTTAAGAGCAGGCTTTTATTTGGACCGCCGAGGCTTTGCACCAGTGGTCTCCTAAAAAAAAAAACCCAATTAATTTAAGTTAAATTTGGCTTGGTTGGAGTGTTTGCACTTTGATTATGCTCATGATTTCCTGCGAGGAAAACACGAGACAAAGAGAGAAGGTTCAAAAACGTGAGATATTCGTGTGCGGTACGAAATGTGTTTCAGCCAGATATACTCCACCCTCACACGCCAGTTTTACTGACTCTCACACTGGAAACACGTACTCCACCCTCACACGCCAGTTTGACTGACTCTCACACTGGAAACACTCCACCCTCACACGCCAGTTTGACTGACTCTCACACTGGAAACACTCCACCCTCACACGCCAGTTTTACTGACTCTCACACTGGAAACACTCCACCCTCACACGCCAGTTGTACTGACTCTCACTGGAAACACTCCACCCTCACACGCCAGTTTGACTGACTCTCACACTGGAAACATTCCACCCTCACATGCCAGTTTGACTGACTTTCACTGGAAACACTCCACCCTCACACGCCAGTTTTACTGACTCTCACACTGGAAACACTCCACCCTCACACGCCAGTTTGACTGACTCTCACTGGAAACACTCCACCCTCACACGCCAGTTTGACTGACTCTCACTGAAACACTCCACCCTCACACGCCAGTTTTACTGACTCTCACACTGGAAACACTCCACCCTCACACGCCAGTTTGACTGACTCTCACACTGGAAACACTCCACCTTCACACGCCAGTTGTACTGACTCTCACACTGGAAACACTCCGCCCTCACGCGCTAGCTGTACTGACTCTCACACTGGAAACACTCCGCCCTCACACGCCAGTTTGACTGACTCTCACACTGGAAACACTCCACCTTCACACGCCAGTTGTACTGACTCTCACACTGGAAACACTGCACCCTCACACGCCAGTTTGACTGACTCTCACACTGGAAACACTCCACCCTCACACGCCAGTTTGACTGACTCTCACACTGGAAACACTCCACCCTCACACGCCAGTTTGACTGACTCTCACACTGGAAACACTCCGCCCTGCACGCCAGTTTGACTGACTCTCACTGGAAACACTCCACCCTCACACGCCAGTTTGACTGACTCTCACACTGGAAACACTCCACCCTCACACGCCAGTTTGACTGACTCTCACACTGGAAACACGTACTCCACCCTCACACGCCAGTTTTACTGACTCTTACACTGGAAACACTCCACCTTCACACGGCCAGTTGTACTGACTCTCACACTGGAAACACTCCGCCCTCACACGCCAGTTGTACTGACTCTCACACTGGAAACACTCCGCCCTCACACGCCAGTTGTACTGACTCTCACACTGGGAAACACTCCACCCTCACACACCAGTTTGACTGACTCTCACACTGGAAACACTCCACTTTCACACGCCAGTTGTACTGACTCTCACACTGGAAACACTCCGCCCTCACACGCCAGTTTGTACTGACTCTCACACTGGAAACACTCCGCCCTCACACCCCTGTTGTACTGACTCTCACACTGGAAACACTCCCACCCTCACACGCCAGTTGTACTGACTCTCACACTGGAAACACTCCGCCCTCACACGCCAGTTGTACTGACTCTCACACTGGAAACACTCCACCCTCACACGCCAGTTGTACTGACTCTCACACTGGAAACACTCCACCCTCACACGCTAGCTGTACTGACTCTCACACTGGAAACACTCCGCCCTCACACGCCAGTTTGACTGACTCTCACACTGGAAACACTCCACCCTCACACGCCAGTTTGACTGACTCTCACACTGGAAACATCGGAATAATGGAAGAAATCGTTAGTCTGTATGTTACGCCCGAGATTCAGCCACGACGTGAACATACTCTCCAAAGCAGTGATATATTTCCACTTGAGAAAAAAAAAAAAAAAAAAAACTGATCTCCCCAGGCGTATTTTGTATGCGTTTCATTTGTTCCCTAACGTTAGCACTGTCCGTTGTAAATTGCATGGACCTTACTGAGATCAGCGGACACTGTGTTCATCTGATACGTTCCGGGCCAGATCTGAAAGGCTTGGAAGTAAGACAAATCAATGTCATGACATCATGCAAGGACGAGATCGGCACACCACTGACTTGGGGATATTAGGAGACAAGGTGCGCCGGCATTCACAGAACAGCGCTCGTCACAAAAATAGCTGAGCCACACCACACGAAGGCCGTGACGGCCCACGTGCAATCAGCATGGGAACACGAGAACCCGGCTGGTGACAATGCAGTTTTCCCCGGGCACTCCGGCTTCCTGCCCCTCTGCTTTGGAAATGCTCAGCCCACAAAATTCCAAAATTCCAAAATAAATACAGTTTTTTAAAAATTCCGAAACCTAAACTGCTGAGCTGGCCCTTCGCACCGCATGATTGTAATGTGTTCGTGTCCAGTGTGTGAGAGGATGCGTGTGATTCACGTGAGAGTGCGTGTTGGGTTTAGCGCGCGGCGCTTTGAGCCAAATATATGGGATAAAGTGCTTACATTAACGAGATTATTATTATTATTAATCCCTCAAGTAGTCTATACGCCGCGGAAAAGGACGTTAAACTCCTAAACACCCACCACCCATCCCCCCACCCACCCCCTCATCTAGCCTTCACATATGGAAGGCACTGTGTCCGTGTTTACATACGTTTGTTTTTCTGTTTGCGTAGAACATGGCGTACATTTTGGTTTCTGACCACGAGAACCCAACTCATAGCAACTACGTCATCCAGAGAATGTTCCCAAATTCATAATATTATGATTTACACGTTTACGGAGAGATGCTTTCGGTTTCATGAACAGCAGCGAGTTAATAATAATAATAATAATAGATTTTTAACGCGCCTAACCCAAGGGCAGGCTCTAGGCGCTTTACAATATGACGGGAGGGGTTGGGGGGTAGCAACAACCCGCGAAAATAAAGACTGATAAAATAAAAATAAAAAACCCGCATTGTCTCCATGCAGGCAACAGAGACCATGGCAGCAAGAGAGCGGGGACCCCAGCATCCTGCCTAGACACAGGATGTGGGGAGCCGAACCCAAATAAACCATCTTACACACACACACACACACACACACACACACACACACACACACACACACACACACACACACACACACACACAGAGTTAGTGATATAAAGTTTGTATGTATCATTTAAATGACACCATCGATTCCAGAAAGGTTGATTGTACGTTGGACTGGTTTTTGGTGATTATACGTTGGACGACTATTTTGGTGAGTATACTTTGGACCAGGTTTGGTGATTATACTTTGGACTAGGTTTGGTGATTATACTTTGGACTACTTTTTGTGATTTAACTTTGGACTATATTGGGGATTATACTTTGGACTACTTTTTGTGATTTAACTTTAGACTATTTTGGGGGTGGGTGGGTGGGGTGGGTGTTTTGGAGTTTAACGTCCTTTTCCACCACATAAGGGTGATATCAAAGACGGGGCAGCGAGGAAAAGGCCAGCACAAATATTTGGCCCCAACCGGGATTCGAACTCACGACCCGAGCATTGAAAGTCCAACGCTCTACCATTCGGCCACCCCGGCTCCCCAGACTATTTTGGGGATTATACTTTGGAATAGATGTGGTGATTATACTTTGGACTACTTTTTGTGATTTAACTTTGGACTAATTTGGGGATTACACTTTGGACTATTTTGGGGATTATACTTTGGACTATTTTGGGGATTATACTTTGAACTGCTTTTTGTGATTGAACTTTGGACTATTTGGGGGATTATACTTTGGACTAGATTTAGTGATTATACTTTGGACTAGTGTTTTTCGGGGGGGGGGGGGTGATTAAGTTTGGACTAGTTTTTGGTGACTATACTTTGGAATTGTTTTTAGTGCTGATAGAGTAGATGATGTTAAGATCCAAAGAGGTTTGTGTTGGCCTTTCCCTTGTTGTCCTGTCCTTATGTAATGGAAAAGGACGTTAAACTCTCAAACACCCACCCAGCCATACACAAAATGAGAGTTTGGAAAGAGGCAGCTCTATTGAAACCAAGGTAATAACAAAGGCAATGTGGTGAGAGACAAAAATAACTGAAAACGATCTATAAAAAAATCGGTTAGGGAGGAGGGTGGGGGTAATTGTCTTTGTATAGCTTACGAGAGAGCTCTGGCTCAGAACATTTAGACCTACCCTCCTTCTCTCCACCCCCCCCCAACCCCACTCTCCCCCTCCCCCCCCTCCCACCCCCCCCCCCCCCCCTCTACCCCAACCCCTCGTCTCTTTCCACCTCCACTCATCCAACTGCCTAGTTCGTCCTCGTCTCGATATCTTTCCTTGTGCCAAATTTGGCTCCTCTAACGCTATTTTTGGGTAGCACGCTATTGACTTGGCCACTTTGATAGCGCACCGGATACAGTATTAAGTAGAGCACAGTGCGAACTGTCAGTCTATACGCTCTTGAAGTCCTCTTCAGTTCCGCAAATGCTGGGTTTACTCGGGCGGAATTTGTTCAAGGTCCTGTGAGAGAATTTGTTGATGTTTTGCTGTTCGACCTTTGTCTGTGTGTCTGTCTGTTTGTTTACTCTGTCTCTGTCTCTGTCTGTGCTACTAGCATCATCACTGTTTGTGTCTTCTGTTGTGTTGTTTTCATTTTCAGTCACGGTAAGCTTGGAAACGGTCCTTGTGTTAACACCGTGGGAAACAAATATGAACTGTCTGAAATATCATCGGTATGTGCATGATGACCGATGATCATTCAGAGCTAGAGAGTTTTTCAAAGACACTAGACATGGGTTTATTACCTGGAAACTGCAAAAACCAAGAGAGAGAGAGAGGGGGGGGGGGAGGAAGGGGGGGTTGTAGGGGGGGGGGAGGAGAACAAAAACAAGAAATAAATAAGTGTTTTTTTTTAACGATAGAAGATGTAGACGGAGAGCTCAGTTAAAACACTATCTGTTGCTACATTACGGGAAAAAAAAAGAAGAAAAAAAAAGAAAAAAAAAAACCAACTACTTTTGCTAAGAAAACACGAGATGGAAAATCAAGATCGGAGCTTATTTGCTCTCTCTCTCTCTCTCTCTCTCTCTCTCTCTCTCGCTAGGGTAAGGGTGGGTGGGGACCTCACTGATTCTTTCCAGTGCCCCCGTGGGTTAAAGCAGGGAGAAAACTGCAGTTCTGTAATCTTCTCCCTGTTTATCAACGAATTAGCGACTGATATAATTGCACGTGGAAAGCACGGAATACAGCTTAGTCCTGATGTCTTAGTCATCATGATATTGTTGTTTGCAGATGATGTAGCGCTGACCGCAGACACCCCCGTTGGCCTCCAAACACAGCTTGATATTTTGTACCATACTGCCCAGCGCCTAGATCTACAAGTAAATCTAGAAAAGTCTGATATTGTAGTATTCCGGAATGGAGGCTATCTTGCACGAAACGAAAACTGGAAGTTTGGTAGGGACGCCATGAAAGTTGTAAGCATGTACAAGTATTTAGGAATTTTTCTCTCAACACGTCTATCCTTTTCACACGCACTTGATGATATGGCAAACCGGGCAAAAAAAGGTGTGATCGGTATATTGAGGGTACTGTGGGCAGTTGGAGAGCGTTCCCCCACTATTTTTTTTTAGGTTGTTCGATGCACAAATTGTGCCAATGTTGACGTATGGTGCCGAGGTTTGGGGCCCCTCAGCCGACCTCCAGCCGGTAGAGGCTGTGCAAATGTTTGCAATTAAACGATTCCTGAAT
>JACVVK020000188.1:95000-127500 GCA_018292915.2 Batillaria attramentaria | reverse complement strand
CGACTTGACGGGCGGATTGTGGTCGTGTGGTCACCAAAGCGAGAGGTCAGGTTCGAGTCCCACTCGGGGCAAAGACTGTAAGAATGTTTCCTGCTCGTACGTGGCACCGTTCATTCGGGGTTCTCTTCGGGCACTCCGGCTTCCTCTCCTTCGAAAATAAATCCAATTCTAAATTCCGAAACTTGAATAGCTAAGCTGACCCTTCGCGCCTCGTGATTCCAGTGTGTTCATGTCCAGTGTGTCAGAGAATGCGTGTGATTTACGTGAGCGTGCGTGTTGGGTTCAGCTCGCGGCGCTTTGAGCCAATCCAAAATTGAAATTGGGTAAAGCACCCACACAGTACTCAGACCTTATCATCATCATTACCAAGAGGACCTCTTTGGAACTTTTAGTGTTGAAATAATTGTAGGAGAGATCTGATTCGCCCACTGAGCCACAGAGAAACCTACTCTCGGATGTGGGGCGCGGTAGTCATAATGACATGTCCAATAAGCCCTTGATTTCTGCACCGTGGTTCACGCAATGGGTTCCAGAAGCCAGACTGTCTGCAAGTTGCGTGCAAAAAAAAACCCCTAAAAACCTCGAAAGCGTAATTTTCCTAGTCTGCCGAAACGGCGTGCATGCCATCCCAAAGCACATACTGAAACAGCTGAAACTGCGAATTCTGTAATGCATCCCCTGCCCTAGTCCTAGTCCTGGTGCCCCTTTCCTGTAATCGTCCACTGGAAGCCCACGACTCAAATTAGTTTTTAAACACTACTGTGCATGCAGGCAAGGAAGCTCCAGGAATTGACTTCCCCGATCACTCATGGGTTAGCCAGAACTACCCCTGCCCATGTCCAAAGGTGCGGTCAAAAGTAGGCGACCTTTCAAGTCCTCACTGGCATTTTTCAACACACGGGTGGGTTGGTGGGAGTTTTAGGAATGTAACGTCCGTTTCCACCACGTATGGGGCAACGAGAAAAAGGCCAGCACAAATATTTGGCCCCAGCCGGGATTCGAACTCACGAATCGACGATTGAAAGTTCAACACTCGACCATTCGGCTATCCCAACTCCCGTTTCAACACACGGACAAGACCCTTTTCGCCTGTTCCCCCAAATTGTGGTCAAATGCACTTAAAAAAAAAAAAAAAAACTTCAAGGAAAATTAGGGATATCCGTTTTAATGACACAGTTTCTGACCTCGTGATTCAAATTATCCTCAGTGACATGTTGTCATCGGAGGGGGTCGGGGGTGGGGGTTGAAGGGGGGGGGGGGGGCGCTAGGCTCATGGCACATGGACCTACAGGTTCTTATACTACAAACTCTATAGACAAGAGTTTGTAGCACACTACCGGGAAAACACGCTTTGAAATCTGATGTCCTTGGTGCATTCAAGTTGGTGCAGCAGGGAGCAATAAAGTAGCTCTGAAAAGTTGTTTGCGCGCGGGTAGGTGAGCGCTTCAAGTGTTGATTTACAATCTTGTGGTGAAAATCTGTACCAGCCGCCATCAGTGATGCACATGGGACAAGTACACAACTCCACAGTACAGTCCCCTTTCGTCGTCTCGAATTTCCCACACCTATAATTTCATTCTCTGCGGACCTGTCCGGGCGACACAGAAAACGGACAGCGACTTCGTTCTGGGTTTCCAACGGTTGTAGTGTGACGGTAGGATCTCATACAGTCTTCACAAAAAGTTAAGGACCAGTGAACATAATGGGTCACAGTTTCAATAAATCAGAAAAAATAAACGAATAAGATTTTTCCCGTAAAATTCGGTAGCATGGTTAAGGGGTAATTAGTGAACATGGCGACCACTGTGTGGATGGCTCGTGCGCGTCACACAGCATGCTTGGCGCGTTTGAAAATCTGCAATTTCGGCAAAACTAGACCGAGTTTCAGTGTTCAGTGAGCGATACCTGGGGCTTTCTGCACGGCCAAAATGAGATGCAGGTCAAAGAATGCATCCCTGGTTATGAACTGTGCTCATTTGTTTGCCTACATAAGCCGCCGTTTCAGCGATGTTCAGCACTACACCAGCATACCACCACGACAAAAGTTGAATGATATTTGCAAGTGGTCCTTAACTTTTTGTGAAGGCTGTAGTTGTCACACACTTCATTCCAACCCAAGTTGTTACCCAACCGACACAGTGTCAAAATCCCCGCCGCCCCACAGTGCTCCGAACAGCCCATGTTAAACACGCATGCCCTTACACAAATTTCAAACAGCTTTTCTTCAAATATCTCATCATCATCATTAGCTTGCTTTACGTCCTATGGCTTTTGGCCCTTAAGAACAAGTTGTTCCTGGCGTGTGTCTTTGGCTGCTTGGCTGGGCGAGTGTCTTTGGGGTGTGTGGGGGGTGTTTTGCTTAGCTTTGGGCACCGTCAGGGGATCTCTGCTTGGCTTTCAGATGCCTGGTCTGGGTTTGTTTTTCAGTGCCTCAGTCTGTCGTGTCATCCGTACTTTTGCCTTTAGATCATTACTGGGGTGTCCCCTCGCTCTTTGGTATCAGAACCATTTTGTCAGATCTGATTTGACGATCGCGTCGGCCAGGGTTCTCATTGGCCTATCACCAAGGGCTTGGTGTGGCCTGAGGAAGTCTACCGTCTTCAGTGAGTATCTGTCTCTCAGGTCCCAGACCGGTTGGAGGCTGGCGGGCAGGCCATCACAACCGTTCAAATATCTCATGTCACACGATGTTTAATCTTCCCACAGTTTATTCTCGCCCATTCCTACGTGTATTGACATAACTGGTATGTTCATCACGCTTTTTAAATGTCTTATTAGAGTGTAGTTTCATTTCCTATGGTTTTATTGCTATTTTGCTTTTTTCCTGTTGCATTACATGTGTGTGTATTTTTCTATTTATATAGATACTACTAGAAATAGCAAAGGCAGGTATGAAAATTGGCTGTTTCGCGTTAACTACCTCTACCGTTGAAAAATAAATTTTTCTTGATTCTTCTTGGTTCTTTGTGAATGTAAGAATCTGACTCAAGCTTGTCCTGAGATGAAGGGACTTATGACCGGGGCGGTCGGTGGTCTAGTGGTTAAGAGTTTAGTCACCAATGCGAGAGGTCAGGTTCGAGTCCCACTCGGGGTGAAGAATTTTTCCTTCTCGTATGTGGCACCGTTCCTTCGGGCCGACTGTCGGGGGTTCTCTCCGGGTACTCCGCCCCCCCCCCCCCCCCCCTCTGTTTGGAAATGATCAGTCCACAAAATTACAAAAAAAAAAAAAATGCAATTCTAAAATTTCGAAACTTAAATTGCTGAGCTTGTCCTTTGCACCACGTGATTGTAATGTATTCATGTTCAGTGTGTGAGAGAATGCGTGTGATTCGCGTGAGTGTGCGTGTTGGGTTTAGCTCGCGGCGTTTTGAGCCAAATATTTGGGATAAAGCGCCTGTATCAACGCGCTCATTATTACTATTATTATTATCATTATTATTACTATTATTATTATCATTATCATTCACCTACATAAGGGGATTTCGGCTGAAGGTTTAATGCGCCCGGGTGCAGTTCCTGAGGCGCATGGTTCGAATCCCCTGGGAGGTGGACAGGAATTTGGTAAGGGTTATTTCCTCACCAAATCGAGTCACAACTAATGCGCAGACACGATCCTCGTGTTTTGTCTGTCTTGCCTTATTTGAATGCAAGGATATGTATTAAGTGAAGACGACACACACACACAAAAATGTTTCCCTATGTATAGTTCGTTTGGTTCACGAGCAAGAAAACTAGTTACAAGAACACGCTGCGTGCGCCTGCGCAAGAACACTTCCGGGAATCGCCTGAGTCAGAGGGACACCACTCGGAAGACAGGGACAGCTTGGTTTGCCTGTGGCTCAGTGGATGGTTCCGGTTTCCCTTACTGTGCGTACGTGTGTCCTTGCTCAGAGTATTTCCAGTACACGTAGCTGATTGACTCGACTGTACGTGTCACGCAAGGCTGCCTGTGGAGCAAAAGCGTCATCAAGTTGTTTCTTCCTTCTCTCCGAGCCGAGGCCTTCAAAAAAGCATGCACGTATTATAATAATTTATTCGACCGAAAGTTATTTCGTTCAATGTCGCGCACGTGCAAAGGTGAAGCCTGCCGGAAACTTGAAAATGGAAGAGTGCAAGGTTGTTCAATTTGTCATGATATCCTGGGGAGGCGGGGGGGGGGGGGGGGGGGGGGTCTCTCTCTCTGTCACTTCAAACTCATTTCATAATACTTTATCGTCTGTTTTAAAATTTAACATTTTCAAACAGAAAATTGTCTTCAGACTCTCTCTCTCTCTCTCTCTCTCTCTCTCTCTCTCTCTCTCTCTCTATTCTTTCATGCCCACGTGCAAAGTCATCTAGATTTTGCGTCCACTTTGTGGGACGAGTGCAGCGAAAATCAGTTCAAAAAGGTAAACTCCGTTCACCGGCGCGCTGTCAAACTCTTACACTCGGGTAATTCTAGTACCGAACAAAAGTTTAAAATCCTCAAACTTCTACCTCTTAAACAGCATCTGGAGTTTAACAAATGCTTACTGATGCACAAAATTGTCTACTACAAAGCCCCAACATATCTCCATCAACTATTTAATTTCGAACATGATAAACAACATAACACAAGGAACAGTCTGCTCCCAGTGCCTCGTCCAAGGGTTGATATATATAAAAGTAGCCTGTCTTTCTCAGGGGCATCCATGTGGAACTCTTTACCACTGAGTATCCAAAACGTTTCCAAATTCATAAACTTCAAACAAATTCTACACGATACGCTTATCTGACGATATATATAGAAATGTGTTACATACATGTTTTGCAATATTAGAGACGACTGTAAATTTCTTACTTGGCATACAGCCAGTATCATCAGCACATGCCACGTATGTTTTGATTTGTTTATCGTGTGTATTTTTCTCTCCTGTATTTCCCCTAGATAGTTTATACTTTTCTTTTTTTTAAACATTTTTATTGTTTGTTTGTTTGTTTTGATTTTTTTCTCAATACCCTTTAATGTAGAATAGCAGGACAGCATGTAAGATAGGCAGCAATGCCTAAATGCTCTATCCTGAATAAAAAACGTTTCATCATCATCATCATCTCTCAATTCAAACTCAATTCAAAAATACTTTATCGTCTGTTTTAGAATATAATATTTTCGAACAGAAAATTGTCTCTCTCTCTCTCTCTCTCTCTCTCTCTCTCTCTCGTAACCTGCATGGTTATGGGTTTTGATCGTTAACAGCTCAAGGTCTCTTTCCCATCATGTATACTGAAACTGTTTACCCCTATTCATAACAGGAAAGTGTGCATTCATGGTGTGTGTGTGTGTGTGTGTGTGTGTGTGTGTGTGTGTGTGTGTGTGTGTGTGTGTGTGTGTGTGTGTGTGTGTGTGTGTGTGTTCCCTTTTCCTTTCTTTTGTAGGTGGCACCCTATATTTCGAGAGAGAGAGAGAGAGAGAGAGAGAGAGGGAACCAACACCTGCCTCTCTCACCGACCGCCCGCCTTGAGGACGTCCCGTGACGCGTTCTTTGACGCAGCGTACGTCACTTGGTGTCACCGAGTTCTCTGCCCCTATCCGCGACAGTTGTCGGCCCTGTTACCTGCCAGTCACGCTTGTCAACGTGCCGACCGCAAAAGGCGACAATATGGCCGACGTGACAAGGGACATACAATACGAACCCCGCCTTTTCTATTTCTGCAAGCAGCGCTTGCATTTTCAACAACACGACAAAACGATTATTGTTGGGTTTCCCAGACACGACCTTTCATTTATTGTTTTATTTGTGTTGGTTTTCTTTTTCTTTTCTGTAGAGTAGTTCTGAAGTAGAGCGAGGTGACTTGAGAGTAGGCTGTGTGTGTGTGTGTGTGTGTGTGTGTGTGTGTGTGTGTGTGTGTGTGTGTGTGTGTGTGTGTGTGTGTGTGAGAGAGAGAGAGAGAGAGAGAGAGAGACTGACTGACTGACTGACTGAAACTTTATTTTCCAAGGATGAGATAATAGACGCACAGGTCTCTCTTACTATCTGTCCTTGCTACACTAATAAAACACACAAAAATGTATCAGGACACACACACACACACACACACACACACACACACACACACACACACACACACACACACACACACACACACACACACACACATTTTGACCTTTTCGTTAGTTTGTTAGTTTATTGGTTTGTTTGCTTTGTTGTTGTTGTTGTTGTTTGTTCGTTTTGTTGTGTTTTGTTTTTGTTAGTTTACGTTGTGTGGATTGCTTATGCGGAGCAAGGTTACTGCAACCAAAGAAACTCCTATCCGGCAATTTCACGACATAAAAAAACTATTTGCGGCATAATTCTCTCACTCGACCTTTTTTTTTTTTTTTTTTTTCTTTTCTTTCTGTGGAGTGGCTCTGAAGCAGAGAAAGGTTACTGCAACTGAAGTGAGTTCTGTTTTGACATTTTCACGACACAAGAAATCACTGAAGCGGGTGTCCGCTTTATATCTGTGGCACGCTGCGCGATGTCGGTTTGCAGTTCGCGGTGAACTCAAATTTCGGGCACTGCAGTCAGTAGATGGCACATGGGGTCAATGGTAACATTACAAAATTGCTCAGCTCCGAGACCGGTTTTTGGCAAGAACGCGGACCCCGTGGCAGCGTGTGTGTGAAACAGGTTTTTGACACAGAGTGAGTTGGTCATCCTGATGTACAACCCTTTAACTCATTCTATCCGAGCCATGACTATAGTCGCAACAGTAAAAAGGAAACGGTAATGACTGCGAAGTGGTTACAAGTTAAGCAAATAAAGGCGACATAAAAGGGACAGAAACCACTTAACTTTCACGAAGGACGGCACGGGTCAGCGTTTCGGCTTTCGCCTTCCTCAAGACACAAACAAATGGGACATAACTTCAACAAACAAAAGGTAACTCTGCTGACATACTGACATACACGGCGCGGGGGGGGGGGGGGGGGAGGGGGATAAAAATAAAAATTAAAAAAATAAAGAAATAAAATAAAACGGCGAGGGAGAAAAGGACCAGAAAACAATAGTAAAAACATCACAACACCCATCCTTTGGTGACAGAAGACCATGGACTGTGTGTGAAAAAAGTTCATGAGGGTTCTATCATGGTTTCTCGTTTAAACCACCTGGGGTCTGGCTTCCCAGGCGCGAAATAATAGTCTTATAATAGTTTTATAGTCTCAACAGTTTGTGTACATTTTACGTCCCTTTCCGGCATATGTTCTTGTCAGCCGGTTTCCTTGGCAACCCGCTGAAGGGGATGTCAAAGTAAAGTAAAACATCTAAGCAACACTATACCATGAACAGAAAATCATTTGGCCGACATGGTGCAATATCACCACGGGATCCAGGCAACTGGCGCCAGACATATTGGTCAAGTCTGTGTAGAAAGCGTTTAAAAATGCTGAGCGGTTCTAAACTAGACCAAGGTTATTGCAACTGAAGAGCGCCCTAGTTCTGACGTTCAAACTAAAAGTTCTCGAAAAACGAAACCCGTCAGGTGCAGAAAAAAAAGAGGACGAATTTCATTTTATTTTGACAAAGCTGGCACGAACCGTCTGACCCACTCAATCTCTGACCAACAGCAGATCGTATTGAATGTAACTAAACTGCGGTACAGACGACTTCACTCGAATTTACGGACAAATTGAAAGCGGTGGTGCGTCACAATCCCCCAAATAGACGACTGTAATCGTCCATCAAGATTTTTTTCTGTATGGCACCTTTCTTCAATTTCGCTTTCAATTTCGCGTATTTTGGATTGTAAAGCTGATTAGAACACAGTTCGTGCACGAAATTAATCTCATCACTACCGGTTGCCCACATTTCCCTCCACTTACCCTATGTTCTTTTGAGTATGCAATTACTCTACACGTCTGCTCTCTCCTTTATGCAGTCAACGCTGTTATCGAAAATCGGTCTGAGCTGAACACAATTCACGTACGAAATTAATCCAATCACTATTAGTTACCTACATACTGAAGTGTAATAGATAGTTTGGAGAAGTGACTTCAACTTGTTGTCCATGTTGCCATGTGTCCCAATTTTGAAATATTTGAAATATTTCAATTTGGAGGGAGAAATTGTAATTTGTTGTTGGATTTCCGCGTACTTCGTCCAAATCTGGACTTGGGGAATTGGCGATATTTTAGGAGTTTCTTGGTTTTCCCCACTTTTCGTGGGAGAAATTGTAATTTGTTGTTGGATTTCCGCGTACTTCGTCCAAATCTGGACTTGGGGAATTGGCGATATTTTAGGAGTTTCTTGGTTTTCCCCACTTTTCGTCTGAATCTCGATTCACACCATGCGGAGTAATGAGAGAGTGCAGCGCTGTTTCATGCTAATGAGGTACAATATCAGGCGTTGTTAGGACTTCATTATCGCTTTTCCCATGCTAGCTGGAATTTCCTATGTTTGTCAGTAGCGTGATCTCTGCATCAGGTGATACGAAGAAGACACTGAACTAAAGGGCATTTGCCTTTCTTGTCGATGAAAAGTGTGTGTGTGGGGGGGGGGGGAGTTGTTTTATTTGACCCCGGTCTATTTGGCATAAACATCAAATTAACACTGAAGTATATAATGAAGTGCATCATCAACTTATACTTTCATAATTTATTTTTTGAAGGATATACAACATGTAATGCTTTTAAACAGCTTGGAACCTACTTAGCCATCATAACTGTCTCTGCCTGTCTGTCTGTCTGCCTGCCTGCCTGTCTGTCTGTCTCTCTCTCTCTCTCTCTCTCTCTCTCTCTCTCTCTCTCTCTCTCTCTCTCTCTGTGTTTGCCTGTCTGTGTCTGCCTCTCTCTCTCTCTCTCTGTTTTTGCATGTCTGTGTCTGCCTGCCTCTCTCTGTCTGTCTGTCTGTCTGTCTGTCTCTCTCTCTCTCTCTCTCTCTCTGTTTGCCTGTCTGTGTCTGCCTGACCCCCCCCCCCTCTCTCTCTCTCTCTCTCTCAAAGGGGAGGAAGGAAAGGGGGACCGAGAGAAGAATGTACTGTATCAGTATAAACCCGTCACACCAGCTAAATCAAACGCTAACCTACATTCCCAGCCTAGCCGTGCCCGCGTAAAGAGAAAGAAAGAAACCCGCCTTTCATGTACAACACAGTCGTCTATTTTCAGACCCCCCAGACTGGCACCTGGCCCAACATCCGACATTCTCACAACGCGTCATTCGATCAAACACTTCTAGAAACTCCACTGCGGCAGGTTCTATTTGGCTTACTTTCAGCCTTCAGCGAAATGCCATGAAGTTCGACTGCCTCGTCTGAATACAAAGAGCAAAAGACTGGCTGTAAGGAGGCAACGTCATAGGCGGAAATAAAAGTTTCCGTTATTTTTCTTGTCCACGCGGGTGCAAGCTTATATAGAAAGAGCACAGTGAAACAAGAGTCAACACCACGGGCACAGATTCGATTTCATTTATGATGACCGTCGGGGGGTTAATTTCTCTCCGGGTACTCCGGCTTCCTCCCTCTCTGCTTTGGAAATATTCAGCCCACAAAATTCAAAACTAAAAGCAATTCTAAAATTCCGGAACTTATAAATTGCTGAGCTGGCCCCGCTTTGCACCACCATGAGTTCATGTCCAGTGTGTGAGAGAATGCGTGTGATTCACGTGAGCGTGCGTGTTGGGTTTAGCTCGCGGCGCTTTGAGCCAAATATTTGGGATAAAGCGCCTATATCAATGCGCTTATTATTATTGTTATTATTATTATTAGTAGTAGTAGTAGTAGTAGTAGTAGTAGTAGTAGTAGTAGTAGTATATACGGCAACCTATACAGCATTATCCACATATTTATCAGGGGGGGGGGGGGATCAGAGTGGGTGGATGGTTGAGGGCTTAACGTCCTTTCTCCACCACATTATGGTGATATCAAAGACGTGGCAACGAGGAAAAAAACAAACAAACAAACAAAAAGGCCAGCACAAATATTTGGCCCCAGCTGGGATTCGAACTAACGACCCGAGTATTGAAAGTCCGAAGCCGCAACGCTCGACTACCCCTGGGATCGGGAGAGGTAATATTCGTGGCTTAACCGCGGACCCGCGATCTCAAGGTGGTGGGTTTAAACCTCGAAAGAGCCACAATCTGCACATACCTTTGTGTGTTTGCCGTAGTGTTGTAGCAACTGCAATTATCGCCCAGCCGTAGAATTTGAATGTTCCACCACTCGCGCAAAGTGTTAACAACTTTGTATCGCATTAAGAGTTCTACTAATGATCAAGATAGAGTACAGGGGATTTAGTGGTTAAGGCATCCGACTTCGGATCCTGAGCTGCCTGGTTCGAGTCCCCGGTGGGCAGGAATATGGTGGAGTCAAATCCATGTGCAGACTCGTTTACGGTGCCTGTCTCGCCTTCGTGTACACACGTACGCAAACACACATCAAGTATGCACGCTAAAAAAAAAATAATAAAAAAATTCCACGTTCAACTTTCGAAGAAGAGTAGGCTGTGGCCGGTGTCGTGGTAAACAGAAATGCTGTCGCACGCACCAGAGCGGTGAATAGCAGGGTGGAGGTTTGCACATAAAGTAGCGCTTAGCGGCAGCAGGCTTTCACTGCTTCGTCCTCCAGCCCTGCGGCGCCGTGAGCATTTCAGCAGAGATGGATATGTGCGCCGAGGAGGAGAATACCATACCATACCATACCATACCATACCATACCATACTTCGAGCGTACAGGCGAACACACAAGAAACACTGTTCCAACACATAAGTTGGTTCAGTAAACATACAGACTTCAACATAAGTCAAGGACAGACAGGTCTAATTTTTAAGAATTCACAAAAAATAGAGATCAAGGAATCTTTCAAAAAGTTTTTGCTGTGAAAGTGTTAAAGGGTCAACAATGCATCCTGCAAAACTTGCTGAAGCTGAAAAACCACCATGTGCTGCACGGACATCTTCCAGGACTTTTAGCCAAATTTGCAAGTGGTCCTTGACTCAGGTTGAAGTCTGTAGAATTAGCGTGTTTACATGGACTGCTAAAAAAAGGCGGTGTAAATTTGCCCCCCCCCCCCCCCCCCCAAAAAAAATAAATAAATAAATAAATAAAATAAATAAATAAATAAATAAATTAAAAAAATAAAATAAAAAACAAATAAATAAAAATGAAGCATTAATAAAAACTGTTGTAAATAATGATTTTTGTGTACGGACTCCCATGTCCTCACTCAACACACTGGCGGTCGTGTATAGCAGACGATCTACCTAGCAGTTCACGGTAATTGTCTCTCCCCCCCCCCCCGCCCCCCAGAGGGCACCACGCACCGAGACACAATGGCTGGCAAGCGTCTTCTCTCGCTGCATCATTTTGCATACAAATGTTGCCTGTAATACAGCCATGCAAAGCTTTTCTTTAAATAAATGACATTTGCGCACAAGCCGCTTGTCTTTTTTTTCTGTTCAGTTGTTCCGTCCCCTCAATCAATACACCTCAGCCTTAAAGATGCATCCTGCAGTTGTTGTTGTTTTTTTTAGGTTCACAGACCGACGTAGGCTTATAACCGTGACGAAAACATGATACCATTTAGACGTGTGCAAAATATAGTTTGGGGGCTGTCGTTGTTAAGATAATTATGAGACAAAACGTGAGCCGAATCATGTGCCTGTCGCCTATTTCATTTTTTTTTTTTTTTACTACTTTATCATCCCTTTCGGGAAATTCGGGCTGCTTCCCCCGGGGGAAGCGCGTCGCCGCGGTGCAGCGCCACCCAATACCTATCCTTTTTTTTTAAACAATTTTGCTGGGGGAGGAAAGCCGGATAACCCGGAGAGAAACCCCCGATGAGCAGCCCGGCAGCCAGGAAAAACCGGTATGTATCACATATCACAAGCTCGACCTGGGCTCGAGCCCACGCTTCATCGCCGTGATATTGGTGACGGCCGTTCAGTAGCGCAGTGGTTAAATCCGACGCGCTACCTGTTAGACCACCGCTCACCCTTTCAAGTGACGTGACGCGTTAGTATAAAACAGACTGTAGCTACGGCCAAGTGGCCGTTTCAGTGCAACTCGCACGTGGTCGCTGGTGACATTACAAGTTGACAAAGCTCTAAAATACATTTTGGGACGACCATTGACTCAGTAGTGGCAGCATAATTATATGTGAGCGGTGGTCTAATAGGTAGCGCGTCGGATTTAGCCGCTGCGCTACTGAACGGCCGTCACCAATGTCATGGCGATGAAGAGTGGGTTCGAGCCCTGGTCGAGCTTGTGATATGTGATACCGGTTTTTCCCGGCTACCGGGCTGCTCATCGGGGGTTTCTCTCCGGGTTATGCGGCTTTCCTCCACCAGCAAAAAAAAAAAAAAAATGTAAAAAAAAAAAAAAGGATAGGTATTCGGTGGCGCTGCACCGAATTTCCCGAAAGGTATAATAAAGTTTCTTTGTTTGTTTGTTTTTGACACGGCGGGAGTTGCGCATCCTGCCAGAGGCCGCTTTAGTGGTAGAGGTCGCTTACACAAATATAACTGTTCATACGTCGCCACTTGACAAAGTGTCTTCTGACTTCACGATGCAAGTCATCTGTTCTCTGGTTAGCAGCATATACTCCTGAAACCCTTGAAACGAAGGACAAAAAATACCGTCTATATATACCCTGTATATCCGTGCTGCAAAACCGTTTGAGTGTTCTTGTGTTGTGTATCTGCATTGAGCTGTTTATAACAAACCATAAGTGTATCGACACACTCACACTCTTATAGTCACACTTGAACAAAAGTCAGAGGGCCCATCGATTGCAGTCGTAAAATTGAAGCACACGTCCACAATCATTACTACGTGCTTCAAGTACATGATTCTGTTTGTGTAAATCTTTCACTCAAAGTGTTTTTCACGAAAAGAGCCAGGAAGGTCTGCTGTAAGGAAGACCCTCTACTATATATATATATATATATATATATATATAGAATAGGAACAAAGGCGTTACTAAAGCCGAAAACATGCGCTCAATCAGGTCAATTTGAAAGTAGGGGAAGTAAGTAAAGCTGAGAGCGCTCCCTAGATCTAGGAGGTGTGTGCTTTGTATGCCATTGGACAAGTCCGCCTTGCCCTATATTGGCTACACCTTATATATATATATAAAGTAATCAAGTAATAAAAGATAAGATCCTCTTTGGCCGAGGAGCAGAATAACCTATCTGGTAGAGAGATTGGCTGTCATAACATAACATAACATAAGGGTGGATGGGTGGGTGTTTGGAGGTTTAACGTCCTTTTCCACCACATAGGGGTGATGTCAAAGACGGGGCAACGATGAAAAAGCCAGCACAAATATTTGGCCCCAGCCGGGATCGAACTCACGACCCGAGCATTAGAAGTCCAACGCTCTACCATTCGACCACCCCGGCTCCCCTAACATCACATCACATCACATCACATCACATCACATCACATCACATCACATCACAAGACATCAACGTAAACCATAAAATAAACATAAACACAACTTTTAAAAAAAACCTGTATGTAAACAATAGGAATTTGTGGTTTAAAAGAGCCGCTTTGCAATCACTCACAAATGCATGCTATGTATAACTTACTTTAACTTGACAGTCACTCGCACACACATACCAACACACTCACAGTAAACCTTCCTGACTAAAATTACTGACACAATAAATACTGATAAAATATTTGAACAAAGATACGTTCCAAAAAAAGCAGAAATACGTCAGAATGAAGAACTACAAAATAAGACATCACGTCATCACATATCCGATGGAAGGAGATGTGAGGTGACACACTTTACGGAAGTGGGGTAAAAGCTATTCCTGAGCCTTGCTATTTTGGTGTTTATTACTCTAACAAGCCTTTCCGGCCAAACCTGACCACTGAGCTATAGCGGAACCACACACGCCTTTCTTTTCAGCGTGAGTAATCAAGAATTCTCTGATAGGAAAATCTAGTTATCTCGCGCAGTGCTCCGATATACTGTGCGCAAGAGAGATTTGGTTGCAAGATGTATTGCTGTTTGACACGAAAGCACTAAGATTGCGAGAGAGACCCTTTGCCACAAGATAATTTTTACTAACGGTTGAGCCACAAAGCCCTGAAAGACCGATCAGTTTCACATACTGAGCTGTAGGGAAACCAAGTCCTCCCTCCCTCCCTCTAGTGCTGTATTCCTCTAAGCCCGTATGTAAAACTCGAGGTTAATTTAACCCACGGCTACGGGCCTAACCAAGACTAGGACAAAAGAAACCCAAAAGCAAAATCTAATTTAAAAAAAAAAGGAAGCGAAGAAAGGAAGAAAAAAATCCTTCTATAACAGCTTAGGCACCATGCTGGAATGGGCCCGCTTCTTGATTTAAAACAAAAACCAACAGAAAATTTAACCCTAGAGCTAGTTTTTTCGAAGTTAGACTCTAACCCAGGGCTAAAAGCCCTAACCTCGACTATTACGTACGGGCCCAGCTCAACACGGGGTGCAGTCAAAAATGGACTTGTGTTTATCCGGTGCAACTCCGCTTCGAAATTAGCACCGCCAGCGTTTCCAAAGTGTAGACTGAGCACCGAGTGTTTCTATTTTCAAATTTGGATAGCACTGAGTGTTTCCAACGGAGTTCGGTCTGTCGGCGTGAAACTGAGAAAGAGGCCGTTTATCAACCGGGGTCCGTATGTAGAACTCGAGGTTAATTTAACCCACGGCTATGGGCCTCACCCAGACCACAGGCTCGAAGCAGGCTGAGTGTACTGTGCTGGTGAATGCGACAGTTTTCACCGCTTCTGTGCACACTGTGAAAGAACACGTGGACCTCAAAGTTGTTCGCAACTGTCCACTTTCCTTGTCACCGAGTATTTTTGTTTTTTTACTTCTTAGGTATCACTTAGCTCGGCTCGGTCTCGGTTAGCCCGACTTGGCCGTCATCGCAGGGGCCTAGAGTTATCGACGGACCCGGAACAGGGTTGCTCACGCCTGAGTTGGCTTAATAGACTGGGAAATGGCACGCATAGGCTGCTCAGTGTACTCGGCATAGCACCGTAAGGCTAAAAGTGCGCCGGGGTCATTTGTGGAAGGAAATTCGCTTGGCACGTAACACCGGTTTTGCGGATTAGTGGTGGACTGAGCCTGAAAAAATGGCGGAAGTTGGCCCAAGAGCGCGTATAATGTCCTGGGGCCGTGGTCACGACGCGAACGCAAATTTCTTTGCGCAAATAGGTTGCGGATCGTAAGTTCGTACGTGGCTACGTGAAAACTATCTCTTCCGCTAGTTGGCCGGTCACGACGCGCACTTACTGGAAACGGTGTCACGTACGGGTTATTTTTAGATAGGTGTGGGACCCCCGGGATTCCCACGGAAAACACCATCAAGTGACCTGCACAAATTCTCCTTCCAGCGTGAAGAGTGAAAGAGTAGAGGGGGTGTGTTCACTACGAGTTCACTACAGAGTTTTTGATCGAGTCATGTTTATCTGCCGTAGCGTCAGGTTAAATGCGTGGCATGTATGTGGAGAGTGTGATCAGGAGTGCATGCAGGTCGCATATAGGCCGCTCCCTAGCAGTCTCAATCTCAACATTGGACGGACTACAACCAGTAGAAGCATTTACTGCACGTACAAACCGTATGTAGCAGGCTCACTGGCAAGAAAACCAACGGAATGAACCTCAATCAAAGAACAACGAAAAACGAAAGAGGAGAGGATAACAACAACATCAACAAAACTCTCCACATACATGCCACGCATTTAACCTGACTTGCTACGGCAGAGAAACATGACTCGACCAAAACTCTGAATTCGGAACCCGCACATTTCGGGTCCACAACACAATGAATGAGACCTGCATTGACAGGCATACGATCAAAACGGTGGTGGCTGATCAGTGAGGACTGACCGAGTGCGTTCAGCACTGAACTAGTCCGAAACACACACAACAAATGTTAACCCACAAAATGGAAACAAATCAACCCACGATGTGTGTACGGCCGGCCATACAGGCCTTTGCATTGCAGGGTGCGTAGTGAACCGAACGCGCCCCCTCTACACGGGTACCTCAAGTCGTCCTACAGCAGATAGCACAATTCCTGCAGGTCTCTCCTCCTAAATCTAAACCTTTGAAGCATGTCCACATCGTCGTACAAGTCAAAAGGGTTAGTACGATCGCGGAACACCCTTTCCCGTCGCAATGCTCTTCTCATTTGCAGTTGGTAAATCAAGCGGGCCGCCATTTTTCAGATTTACGCAAAGGCTACGGCACCTTTCCGACACCCTCCTAGGTGGTGTACAATACGCAAGGGTTTCCGAGCGGCCGTAACTCTGCGCAAACGTCATGACCACCCAATTTAATCACAAATCGTAAGTTACGGACCCTCGCGTGCGTAAATCGGTGGCGGAAAAGTTACGAACGCGTCGTGACCACGGCTCCTGTACTTTTCCAGCATGCTTATCCTTTGGCTTCTGTATGTGCGTACATGTATGTTTGTATGCGTGTGTGCTTGTGTATGTGCGTACATGTATGTTTGTATGTGTACGTGTGTGTTTGTATTTTGCGTATCTAATTCTGTGTATGTATATTACACGTAGGCATTTATTATTATTAATATTATTATATTGCTTTATTCTGTTTTTATTATCTGTTAAATTTTTGTTAGCGCTTAGAGCATGTAATCTTACATGAATATGCGCTTTATAAATAAAATTATTATTATTACGTGGAGCCGGGATGCCCGAATGGTAGAGAGTTGGACTCTCAATGCTCGGGTCGTGAGTTCGAATCCCGGCTGGGGCCAAACATTTGTACTGGCCTTTTTCTCGCTGCCCCGTCTTTGATATCACCCTTGCGTGGTGGAAAAGGACGTTAAACTCCCAAACACCCACCTTACTACTACTACTACTACTTAACTCTACATAATTATCTATGTCTCTGTATCTGAATAATTATACAATTATACTTTTTGTTTTCCTCCTTTAGTTTTGCTCGTGTGTTGCTATTGGCCTATTTTTCTTATTACTTTATCTATGTGTTTATCAGTTATGTATTTGTCTGTTTACCTATCATATTTGTTATGGTTTTTTTTTTCTCCAAAAACGCTCTTATAGTGTTGACAAAATACGTCGCGTATATCGCAAAAGCTTTCCTACACTGGCAATTTCGGCGTTGCATAAGCGTACAGATGCGTTAACTTTTACACGCCTGACTTGCTACAAATGCGTTATGCATTTTCACTGACTCTGGGGTAGCAAATGACGACTGCGGAGTGGCCGCCGAGTCTCCCGGAAGTAAATGTTTACACTACGACAATCGTAATTTCTCACACCAAAGAGCTACAGATGCGTAAATGTTTACACGCCTGCTTTGCTACAAATTAATGCCTTATGTATTTTCACAGACTCTGGGGTAGCACAAGAACGAGTGAGGCGGAGTGCCCGGAACTAGTCTCCCGGAAGTAACTGCTTACATTACGAGAATCGTGATTTCACACAGAAAAGAGTTCCCTTTTTTCCCGAGAGCTCGCGCTTCCGTGTATTTTTTCGGGGTGTCATTTTTGAGTTGGCTTAGGCTGATTTGACAAGGGAGTGGTTTTCATCCAAACAAACAGCGAACACGGTGTTTTTTTCCAGGTTTCTCGCGTGACATGCAGCTACAACAAACTATTGCCTTAATTTTTCCTGTTTCAGTTTGAAATTACGTATATTGTCGGGCTTTGAGGTGACTTCGGCTGATGTCAAAAGGGAATATTTTTCATCCAAACAAACAGCGAACACGGTGTTTTTCCATGTTTCTCATGAGGAATGCATATATGTGACCCGTTTTCACAAAAGGGACCATAAGTCGAAAATTATCAATTTTGATATATATATATATATATATATGTATATCACTGCAATCTACTGGTTATGCAGTTTAATTCAATATAAGAATGAAAGCTGTACTACTCAAATTGACAGAGATATCAGCAGTTGAATTTGGCTACCCACCAGGCGGCCATACTGACCCCCGGCACTCTTTTCGCCTGTAGCGGCGTTCGGCCTAGCGCGACTTACGGTCCCTTTCACGAGAACGGGTCACATATAGGCCTGTGGTCATCAGCTCCGCTGCTCAGGGACGTTACAGGCGCCTGTATGTTTGAGTAAACCAGGACATGGCAACGCTGCAACACTTCAGCCTATGGTTTCTGTGGCTACATTGAGTGTACTATTACATGCACCTACTTAAAAAGTCGGATTTACCTTTGCCAGTCAAAACAAAACAAAGTTGTAAATGTCGAGAACTGCCTAGCAAGATGAAGCGAAAAGCTCTTGTGCCCTCAGGCTTTTACAACCAACATAATACTCGTGCGGTTTACGTCAACCAAGGTGAAACGTTGACTTGTTTATCACGTCAGTCACACAAAGCTTTGCCCCTCGAAATAAACGTTTCATGCACGTCAGCTGCTCAAAAGCAGTGATTCATTTTCGTCCGAATGTGTGTTCACTGGGTCAGTATCATTCTTCGTGTACGCCGTGAAATGTGTACAGGCGCTGGTCGTCATGAGAAGGAAACACGACTACTTGTTTAAAGATGCTACTTACTACTTACTTAGGCCCTTGGCTCCACGTGGAGCATAGGCCATCGACAACCCTTCGCCATCGCACTCTGTTCTGGGCTAGTCTTGCCACTCCAGTCCAGTTGGTCCCCTGCTTACATAGCTGTGCCTCAGTGTCCCGCCTCCAGCTGTTGCGAGGCCGGCCTCTCTTCCTTTTCCCCTGCGGGTTCCATGTCAGGGCTTGGCGTGTGGTGCTGGATGCTGGCTTCCTGAGGGTGTGTCCAATCAAGCCCCACTTCCTCCGCAGGATCTGCTTGGCCACTGGTTCCTGCCCCGCTCGCTCCCACAGCTCTTCATTCCGGATCTTCTCTGGCCATCGGATGTTGAAGATGCGCCTCAGACAGGTGTTGAGAAATGTCTGGATCTTCTGCTGCATCGTCTTCGTTGTCCTCCATGTTTCGCATCCGTAGAGCAGAACTGACTTCACGTTGGAGTTGAAGATGCGAAGTTTGGTTCTTATGCTGACAACTTTGGATGCCCAGACGTTCTTCAGCATGACCATTGCTGCCCTTGCCTTGCCGATTCTGGCTGTGACGTCTCGGTCTGTGCCTCCCTGTCCATCAACCACACTCCCCAGGTAGACAAAAGACTCCACCTCCCTGATGGGCTCTCCACCGACTGTGACTGGTGTGTTGGCAGTGGTGTTGATCTTCATCAGCTCGGTTTTCTTCCTGTTGATCTTGAGCCCTGTTCCGGCTGATGTGGCTTCCAGGCACGTAGTCTTGTCCTGCATCTGGCTGTGGCTGTGAGACAGGAGCGCCAGGTCGTCCGCGAAGTCGAGGTCATCCAGCTGCGTCCAGAGTGTCCACTGTATCCCGTTTTTCCTGCCTGCTGTAGTGGTCTTCATGATCCAGTCGATGACCAGGAGGAAGAGAAACGGGGACAACAGGCATCCCTGGCGGACTCCGGTCTTCACCTCGAAGCTTTCTGACAACTGGCCGGCATGGGCAATCCTGCAGCTCATGTCTTGGTAGGTGCACTGGATCAGGGAGATGATCTTCCCGGGAACTCCATAGTGCCTTAGCAGCTTCCACAGCGCCTCTCTGTCTACACTGTCGAAGGCCTTCTCATAGTCTATGAAGTTGATGTAGAGGGGGGAGTTCCACTCCAGTGACTGCTCCACAATGATGCGTAGGCTGGCAATCTGGTCAGCGCAGGACCTGTTCCTGCGAAAGCCTGCCTGCTGGTCTCGGAGCATGGGGTCGACTGCCTCTCTCATCCTCTCCAGTAGAATTCTGTTGAGAACCTTGCCTGGCACTGACAGGAGCATGATCCCTCGGTAGTTGCTGCAGTCCCTGAGGTCCCCTTTCTTTGGCAGCTTGATGACGATCCCTTCTTTCCACTGGGCTGGCACCTCTTCCTTCTCCCAGATCTTGCTGAACAGGCTGTGCAGCATGTTGACGGCTGTCTCTGTGTCTGCTTTAATGGCTTCTGCTGGTATCTCGTCCGGCCCTGCAGCTTTCCCATTTCTCAGTGTCATAATGGCTTTCCTGATCTCCGCCTTAGAGGGCTTGTCGCAGTTGATGGGTAGTTCTGTCTCAGCTGGTGGGATGTCTGGTGGTGTTTCAGGGATGGGGCGATTTAACAGCTCCCTGAAGTGTTCTGCCCATCGCTTCAGCTGTTCCTCAGTTGTTGTCAGTGGGTGCCCGTTCTTGTCCTTCACTGGTTTGTCTGTCTGCTGAAATTTGCCCGCGAGCTTCTTGGTCACCTGGTACAGGTCTTTTAGATTCCCTTGTCGGGCTGCTTCCTCTGCTTGACTGGCCAGGTTGTCGATGTAGTCCCTCTTGTCCTTCCTGGTGCTCCTCTTCACTTCTCTGTCAGCTGCTGTGTATTCCTCTTGTGCCTTTGCCTTAGCTCTTCTTGTTCGGCTCGTGTTCAGTGCAGTTTTCTTCTCTTTCCTGGCTTCCAGCTTCTGGATGGTATCAGCAGAGATCCATTCCTTATGTTGGGTCTTTCTCTTGCCAAGGACCTCTTCGCATGTGTCGTGCCAGAGTTTCTTGCTGTGTTCCCACTGTGTCTCGATGTCCATTTCACTGTCTTCTATCAGGTCTTGCAGTGGCTGGAACCTGTTGGAAAGGCTGATCCGGAATGCTGCTTGTGTGTCTGTGTTCCTGAGAAGTCCAACGTTGTACCTGGTCCGTGTGCTGTTGGCGTTGGTGTGCCTCTTAAGCCGAAGTCTCAATGTTGTTGCAAGAAGGTGGTGGTCTGATGATACATCGGCACCCCTCATCACGCGCACATCCCGCCACGATCTCCTGAACTTCCGGCTGATGCAGATGTGATCAATCTGGTTCTCCGTGACATGGTCCGGCGATCTCCATGTGGCCTTGTGGATGCACTTGTGTGGGAAGATGCTGCCTCCTATCACTAGCTGGTTCAGGGCACAAAAGTCTGCAAAGCGCTCGCCATTTTCGTTCATCTGTCCCAGTCCGTGTGTTCCCATGGTGTCCTCATAGCCTGTGTTGTCTGATCCAATCTTGGCGTTGAAGTCTCCCATCAGTATGGTCATGTCCTTGGCTCCTCCTCTATCTATCACTGTCTGCAGTTGTTGGTAGAAGTCATCTTTTTTCTCCTCTTCCGCATCATTGGTGGGAGCGTAGCACTGGATGATGTTCAGCTTGATGTCTTTTTTCTTGGTGATGAATTTGGCTGTGATGATGCGGGAGTTGACAGGTTCCCAGCCGATGAGTGCCCGCTGTGCCTCCGGTGCCAGCATCAGGGCCACGCCCTCAGTGTGGGGGGCTCCATCCTCTGTGTGTCCAGAGTACAGCAATTGCTCTCCCGATGAAAATCTCAGCTGTCCTGTCTGTAGCCACCTTGTCTCACTCAGTCCCAGTACTCCTATCTTGTAGTTCTTCATCTCTCTTGCTACTTGTATGGTCCTTCCTACTTCATACATTGTCCTGATGTTCCATGTGGCTACTCTCGTTGTTGTCCTGGGTGTTAGAAGGGGGGTCGGCCTTGCAGCTTCCTTTCGGCTTTCACTGCAATGCGTCATAGGTCTCCGGGATGGAGACCCTTCCTCGCCCAGGTGAATGTCTCGGTTTGTTGCTGTCGATGCTTCAGTAACTTAGTGTTTTTTACAGGTAGGGCTGTTAACCCTACGCAAACCCGTTTAGCCTCTTGGAGAGGTGGTCCACATTCGTCTGACCTCTACCCTTCGACCTGTCCAGCTTGGGTGACCCTGCCAGGAGCATGTGCTCCTGCTGGCATAGTTCTCTGGGTCATTGAGGTACACAAGCCACTACCCCACGACAAGGGTTGGACCATGTAGGGGTTTAAAGATGCATCTTCCGACAATTTGCATGCTCACAGACTGTTCTGGGGCTTTTCTGAAAGTGTCCCTTTTTATCGGAATTAGTTTGTTTACTAAGATAAGTTATACATTTATGTACTCTGCAGCCTCTGGTTTCTCTTTGGAGGTCTGCATATTCCGCAGTATTATGTGCATACAATTGTGATGATTGCGCTGTGTGTGTGTGTGTGTGTGTGTGTGTGTGTGTGTGTGTGCATGCGTGCGTGCGTATGTCTGTTGTGTGCAGAGTTTTCATGTATTGTATTGTCATTGTTATGTTTTGAGCAGACATCTAATTTCCCCATGAGGGATGAATAGAGTATCTTTTTTTTTTCCTTATCTTATCTTATCTTATCTTATCTTATCGCATCGCATCGCATCACTCAAACGCTGTTTCCATGTTTACTAGGCCAACTTATGTTTTGGAAATGTTTCGCTGGTGAGTGCTCCTGCACGCTCGAAATACTCTATCTTGATCCTTAGTAGAGCTCTTAATGCGACGCAGCATTGTTCACATTTAGCGCGAGCGGTCGAACATTCAAATTCCACGATCGTTGTTACACTACTGGGGTGTGGTCGTCGCGTCACCGAGTACATTTTTGTTGGCTCAGTGCCAGCATCACAGACGCTGTCACTGTCCAGGCGTCTAAGTGGTGTGATGATAGACAGCGCGAAAACAGCTCTGAACGATCAGTGAGAATGAAAATGGTAACACCAGCCCCTTTAAGTCATGGCGGGCGCTGTAACTGTTTGTAATAACTCTCGATGTAGATGACCTCGCGATACGTTGTCCTTGAGAAAGAATACAACCTTCTGTGGCGTGTAGTGACATCAGCACGATATTTCATCCGACAGAAATAGCACAGGTGTAAAACAATTGTGAAATGGCTTACTGTAGTCTCAGACACTGGCGTGGAACATACGCACTCACCTCACTATAGTGTTTACCCTTAATAATAATAATAATTGTATAGGTGCTTTATCCAATTTCATGAATCGGCCCAAAGCGCCGCGAACTGAACCCAACACGCACGCTCACGTGAATCACACGCATTCTCTCACACACTGGACATAAACACATTACAATGACGTAGTGCGAAGGGTCAGCTAAGCTATTTAAGTTTCGGAATTTAGAATTGCATTTATTTTTCAAATTTGGTGGGCTGAACATTTCCAAAGCAGAGGGGGAGGAAGCCGGAGTACCCGGAGAGAACCCCCAACGATCGGCCCGAATGAACGGTGCCACATACGAGAGGGAAAAATTCTTTGCCCCGAGTGGGACTCGAACCCTTAACCTTTCGCATCGGTGACAAGTCTCTTAACCACTAGACCACCGACCGCCCCACCCTTGAACGCGCTTATTTTGAACCAGCTGATATACCCGGCTTTGCCCGAGCTGATGAAGCGATCTGTCTAGTAAGTGTTTTCTGGTATCCCCGTTTGGCGACACTTGGTGGGAAAGGACGTTAATCTCCAATTTTCCGAGATTTTTTTTCCCCCCATAATGTTTCCTAGGTCACTCTGAATATAGCCACCTGTTTTGATCATGAGGCGAGAACTCTAAATTGTGTTTTCTGGTCATTCTGTATGGTAATACAGTCTTCACAAAAGGTTAAGGACCAGTCAACATAATGGGTGACAGTTTCAATAAATCAGAAAAAATAAACGAATAAGATTTTTTCCCGTAAAATTCGGTAGCAAGGTTAAGGGGTAGTGAACATGGCGACCACTGTGTGGATGGCCGGCCGGCACGTGCGCGTCACACAGCATGCTTGGCGCGTTTGAAAATCTGCAATTTCGGCAAAACTAGACCGAGTTTCAGTGTTCAGTGAGCGATACCTGGGGCTTTCTGCACGGCAAAAATGAGATGCAGGTCAAAGAATGCATCCCTGGTTGTGAACTGTGCTCATTTGTTTACCTACATAAGCCGCCGTTTGAGCGATGTTCAGCACTACACCAGCATGCCACCACGACACAAGTTGAATAATATTTGCAAGTGGTCCTTAACTTTTTGTGAAGGCTGTACGTTAAACTCCGATATTGCAAGACTTGTTGTCCACCACAATGTTTCCGGGGTGCCCCTGAGTACAGCCCTCAATTCTGATCGCGATGTGAGAACTCTAAGTTAAGAGGGCTGCGGACAAATCTTGCACCTCTTCGATCTCAAAAGGTGTACAGTGGTTCCTACCGGCCAAATGAAAGACCGGGCTTTTTTGCGTCCAGCGTTGGTTTGTCCGGTAAATGCCTGCAGGCAAACAGACGAATGACGTCATTGTTTACTACTACTACTACTACTACTACTACTACTAGGACGCTTATCCCCGGGAAACAAGCTCTAGGCGCCTTACAATCTAAAACCGAAGTAAAACAACAAGAAACAAAACCGTTCACTCAATGTACACTACGTAAGATCAACTAAATAAGTAAAAGAACACACACACACACACACACACACACACACACACACACACACACACACACACACACACACACACAAATCCACGAAAAACGGTCGCGATGACTAAATAAAACATCCTTCTATATGGGAAACAGCCTCAGAACTTCGAAAGCGACACTTTTCCATCACAGAGGCGGTACGAATATAGACAGGCTTTAACTCGTTTGTAAATCGCTTCATGGCTCCTTAAGTGACATTTTCAGTGTTTCGGGATGTATTCATTTCTATCATTTTTCATCCCTGGTAAACTATTATTGTCTGAAGCACGTCATTCAGAGCTTATTTTTCCAGCCTGGCTATCCGATTGTCACTCTGAAACAGCAATAAATAGACACCTGATTAAACAGAAAATAGCAATAAATAGACTAATCTCTTGGACGGTTTTTAACCTGCTTCTTGTGTTTCCTGTTTTGCTTATCGATCAAAGCTCAGGTATAGGTTACACACACACACACACACACACACACACACACACACACACACACACACACACACGCTCGCACGCTCGCACACACACACACACACACACACACACACACACACACACACACGTCATCAGGGACCCAGTTTTGCTGGGGCCGCAGCTGGATTTCCTTCTCCTAATTTGTTCGCGTGATGCTAATGTTTCTTCAGAGTGGCTAAAAATGGCGTATTGTTCTTCGTGAGTTTATCACCGCTGTCCTAAGACAACGTCTGCCAGGGGTCTGATGCATATAGAGAAAGACTCGGGCTTAAATCCGAGACCAGCTTGACTAAACTAAGACTAAGGGGCTGTTTATATTACAGGCCCGGTTTAGCCCGAGTTTAACCCGACTCGGGTTGGACTCGGGGGATCAATAGCGTTTCCACTACATTCTCTGCAAAGTCTAACCCTGACAATGACGTAAGGACAACTTACGTCATGTCCGCCGCCATGCTTTCACGAAACAGGTTACAGACCAGTAATAGCTTCCGGGTCATGTAGTATAAGAACTACGCTAAATATAGTAGAAAAATCTTTGCCCCTTTTAAAATTTGTGTGCAGAGTAAAAGTGGCAATCTGGTGCTTTTTGTTGGCTTTGTAAACAAGTTTCATGCCAGGTAAAATTAAAATTAGGGAAAAATGAGCCTGGCTTGTGGACTTTTTGTATTCATGCGCGGCTGGCACAGGAGCCAGCAGACGACAGAGGAATGAGGGGGTGTGTGATCGCTGCTAACATTGCCCCCAAAAAAACAAAAACAAAAAAAAACACGGAATATTGGAATTTGTTGAAATTTACACTACACATGAGTCTATGGCTGCCTTTTCTTTTTTTTTTTTTTGCGTTTGTGTGTGTATGTGTGTGTGCTCCTTGTGTCTGTCTCCTGTATGGGTGTTATGGGGGAATAAGTGTATGTAATGTATGTGTGATGATTGTACTAGTGGAAAATGTATGTGTATAAATGTGGGGGTGTATGTTTGTTCGATTTGATGTCTATGTTAAAAAAAAACACCAAAAAAAAAACAGAATAAAAAAAAGAAAAGAAAATACACCCGGGCCAAACCCCGGGTTCAACCTTGCAAAACTGGCAAGTGTCTAAAGCCTCTAAAAGATTAGAACAAGATGATGCATACTCAAGCGAAGACTAGAGCAAGTCTCGGACTTACTTACTTACTTAGGCCCCTGGCTCCAAGTGGAGCGGGGAGCCGGGGTGGTCGAATGGTAGAGCGTTGGACTTCTAATGCTCGGGTCGTGAGTTCGATCCCGGCTGGGGCCAAATATTTGTGCTGGCTTTTTCATCGTTGCCCCGTCTTTGATATCACCCTATGTGGTGAAAAAGGACGTTAAACCCCCAAACACCCATCCACCCTCCAAGTGGAGCATAGGCCATCAACAACCCTTCGCCATCGCATTCTGTTCTGGGCTATTCTTGCCACTCCAGTCCAGTTGGTCCCCTGCTTATATAGCTCTGCCTCAGTCTCCCGCCTCCAGCTGTTGCGAGGCCGGCCTCTCTTCCTTTTTCCCTGGCGAGTTCCATGTCAGGGCTTGGCGTGTGGTGCTGGATGCTGGCTTCCTGAGGGTGTGTCCAATCCAACCCCACTTCCTCCGCAGGATCTGCTTGACCACTGGTTCTTGCCCCGCTCGCTCCCACAGCTCTTCGTTCCGGATCTTCTCTGGCCATCGGATGTTGAAGATGCGCCTCAGACAGGTGTTGAGAAATGTCTGGATCTTCTGCTGCATCGTCTTCGTTGTCCTCCATGTTTCGCACCCGTAGAGCAGAACTGACTTCACGTTGGAGTTGAAGATGCGAAGTTTGGTTCTTATGCTGACAACTTTGGACAAGTCTCGGACCAGCGGTAATTAGATGCACGCTGATGATAATTTATTTCCGGCGTCGTTAGTCCGAGACTAGACCTAACTCTCAGACCATTCTAGTCCCCTGTCATGCATCGGACCCCAAGGTACGTTTCTCCCTGACGAAACGAAAAATAAACTGCTTGCTTTACAATAGAAGACACTAATTTCGGAGAAGAAAATGTATCAAGGTAAACCGAAATGTAGTGATAATGCAATATACCAGACCCACCGACTGGCAGCTCGAATGGACAGAAGTTAGCAGATAGTCTCTGTAGTATTAGCAACGGCAAGTTTGCAAACTGGCGAATTTCTGTCTAAACTTTTACCGTTGATAAATACAGTTTCATCATCATCATCATCATCATCATCATCATCATCATCATCATCATCTCTCTCTCTCTCTCTCTCTCTCTCTCTCTCTCTCTCTCTCTCTCTCTGTATATCTCTGGTAGTACTTTTCAGTCTGAAACAGAATCTGAGACGGCTGAGCAAGGCCGGAACAACAAAGGAAAAAAAATGAATGGTAACACACGAAACCACTTTCGAGAGAAAATTTCAGGATAATCACTTTTTTTTTTCTTTTTTTTTTACCTCGCGTTCCGTTTCAGGCACGCAAAGAGATTTGATTTTAGCGACAGGCAAATTCACTCACCCTTGTCAAACCCGATCCAAAGTTGTGGTTAGCCAATCAATTCTGTCAAAACTCTGTCCAAGATTGTGGTTAGCCAATCAATTCCGTCCAAACTCGGCTGACGCGCGTGAGTGGAGGGGCATGTAGTGCTGTATGGAATTACTTCAGAGTTTCTTTCGATTCTGAAAACTTCCGCTCACTGCATTCAACTGGTCTTTTTCGTCTTTCTCCTTGTCGGGAAGAGCTCTCTCTCTCTCTCTCTCTCTCTCTCTCTCTCTTGAAACTGCAGTCTTTTCGCAGATATCATGTACGTCGGTACAGCAGTGATATCTTTAAGTTACATTAGTGATACTTTGAAATAATTATATGCAGAATGACGTACTATTGGCACTGTTTAGTGGGTATTATATAATGAGTGAAACTTTGCAAAAGTTGGTAGAAGCCACGGTGATGTACATATGTCACTGCGAAATATGCAGATGACACTTCTGGCACATTTTTTCGACACTGCACAAAGTTGGTAGAAGTTACTGTGAAATATGCAGTTACTTCTGAACCTGGTACTAATTTTGGACACAACTTGGGGAAAGTGTGTAAAGTTGGTAGATGCCACAGTAATGTCACTGCGAAATATGCAGAAGACACTCCTGGCTTAATTCTTCGACACTGCACAAAGTTGGTAGAAGTTACTGTGAAATATGCAGTTACTTCTGAACCTGGTACTAATTTTGGACACAACTTGGCGAAGCTGTGTAAAGTTGGTGGTGGGTGTTTGGGGCTTTAACGTCCTTTTCCATCACATACGGGTGATATCAAAGACGGGGCAACGATGAAAAAGCCAGCACAAATATTTGGCCCCAGCCGGGATACGAACTCACGACCTGAGCATTAGAAGTCCAACAGCTCTACCATTCGGCCACCCCAGCTCCCTGTGTAAAGTTGGTAGATGCCACGCTAATGTCACTGCGAAATATGCAGGAGACGCTCTTGGCACTATTTCTGAACACTACTCAGCGAAACTGTGCCGCTAAAGTTAGCAGAAGCCACGGTGAGGAAGACGCACTTCTGACACTCTTTCGTGACCCTACTTAAAGGTCTGCCATCTTAACAAAAAGCCGCAAACATTGTTTTTGTTTTTAAATTGCGACTCCTGCGACTGTGAACAATGCAGGCAACTCTGCCACAGTTGCAGAGTTTTCAGCGCATCGGAGACTCTTATAAAACCAGAGCGTGTGTTTGTAGAGACTTCACTGTGCTTTTGGTCTGTGAGCGAGACACATCGCTACAGCGTCGAGCGGGTGTCGTGTGCTGCACGAGACTGAAGACTAACCACTGCGATCTTTCTCGCTCAGTGTCAAAACGCAAATTGAGCTGTGAACTCAAGCTGCCCGTGGCTTTTATGGGGGTTTCAGGGACGCTGAAAACTCTGTAACTGTGAGAGAGTTGACTGTGCACAGGCGTATAGTTGTGTTTTATTGTTGTTGTTGTTGGTTGTGGGTTTTGTTTTTTGTTTTTGTTTGTTTGTTTGTTTGGTTGTTTTTTTTTGGGTTTATTTGTTTAAATTGTTTTATTTTTGTTTTTGTTTAAATGGTTTTTTGTTTTGTTTTGTTTGTTTGTTTGTTTGTTTGTTTGTTTGTTTGTTTGTTTTTGTTGGGTTTTGTTTTGTTTGGGTTTTTTTTTTTTGGGGGGGGGGGAAGGGGTTACACAGATTGTGGCTTTTGGTTTAAACAAGTTTATTGCAATACAGTTTGTTCAGAGTAAATAAACAATTTCTGAGCATGAACAAGCTAGGCTTATAATAATGCTCAGGGGTCAACAAACAAGTGCATGTTAACGGTATTGCAATGGCGGTAATTATAGTAAATTAGAGCTGAGAGAGACAGAGAGAGAGAGAGAGAGAAAGAGAGAGAGAGAGAGAGAGAGAGGTGTCTATGTGTAAAAAAAAAAAAAAAAAAAAATCTCCGCTGGGCTGCGCTAGGCTCTGTCAAGGAAGTAACGTATAACTAAAACCTAAAAACGTGCTGCACGAATTATAAAATCCTGAACATTAAAGAAGATAGTGCAGTTTTCTTGAGTAGACAAACGACAGTTACCGTGAAGGAGTGTATGTATGTGGGAATGTTGAGGAGGTAGTGTATAGATAGTAAGCCGACGTATATCAGAATAATGGGGACAGTGGAGCAGGAAGTGTTCGGCTGTCTCTGTGGAGGCGCCGCAACTACACGTTACGTCATTAGAAAGATGTCTGGGTACAAGGTCGTGCTGGAGATTACTGATATTTAATCGGAGCCTGCAGTGAATTACTTGGCTTTTTGTTGAGATCGCAGACCTTTAATGAAACTGCGCAAAGCGGTTAGGTAAGCAGAAGACACAGTAGTAACACAACGCAATATACCAGAACCACTGACTGGCGGCTCGAATAAGCAGAAGCTGTAAAACTGATGGAAGACGGAAGTCTTTATCTCTGCGTAGACACGAGAAGCACTGGGGCTAAAACCTAGCGTCTCCTTTCCCTCTCTCTCTCTCTCTCTCTCTCGCACTCTTTCTTTCTTTCTTTCCACCTGTTCCGCTTTGTGACTGCCAGCGCCCGGCAGCGTCGATTTTGAATGCGTCTGCAGGGCGCGTCGCTGTCACTTGCTATTTAAAACGCCACTGATCCAACCGGCTCGTAACAATACGCAGACTGATCACCAAAAGTGCACTACTGGTGTCAAACATTGCAATGCTTTGGGGTGGCCGAATGGTAGAGCTCTGGACCTCTAATGCTCGGGTCGTGAGTTCGTATCCCGGCTGGGGCCAAATCTTTGTGCTGGCTTTTTCATCGTTGCCCCCGTCTTTGATATCACTCGTATGTGGTGGAAAAGGACGTTAAATCCCCAGACACCCACACAGCCACCCGTAACATTTTGTTCATATAGTTGTAAGCTAGCAAAGCTGTATGTGTATGCGAGTATGTGCGAGTGTGTGTGTGTGTGTGTGTGTGTGTGTGTGTGTGTGTGTGTGTGTGTTACAACAGCCGGGGAGCCGGGGCAGCCAAATGGTAGAGCGTTGGACTTTGAATGCTCGGGTCGTGACTTTGAATCCCGGCTGGGGCCAACTGTTTGTGCTGGCCTTTTTCTCGTTGCCACGTCTGTGATATCACCCATACATGGTGGAAAAGGACGCTTAACTCCCAAACACCCACCCACCCCACCCCGTTAAAATAGTCTGTACATGTCACGTGTGCATGTAGTAGAACTGCCAGCATATATATCTTCTTTTGGACATTTTACACAAGACATGCATTTACATACGATACACAGACATATGGCATATATATATATATACTGTATATATGCCATATGTCTGTGTATCGTATGTAAATGCATGTCTTGTGTAAAATGTCCAAAAGAAGATTTTTTAAAAAAAAGGCGGGGGAGTCGGTGGCTCAACGGTTTGAGCGTTGGACTCGAGATCGAAAGGTCCCGGGTTCGAATCCCGACAGGGCCAAAATTTGTACAGGCCTTTTTCACGTTGCCCCGCTTCCACTGACTGTGAACTGGATCTGTTTGCGTAACTTGTCCATTACAGTCAAGGATACATAAAAATGTGGCCGACCTGGCAGTCTGACTGGATTGAATAAGTGTTCAGCTGGACTGTACAGTTAGGGTAGCTATCCCCATCCCCCATAACCTGCCCCCTAGGGCCGTCTGCAATCCCCTCGTTGTGGGGTGGACGATAAACCCCAGCTAACCAACCAACCTTTAAAAAGAAAGTGCACGACACCGCAGGATGTAAGAGTATACAAGAAAAAAAAAAAAGTCTGTGCGAATCAAGAACATGCATTATTTCAAGCAGAGAGGAACGAACGACATAAGGAGAATGTGCCACGGAAATCAATATTAATACGATTATTTTCCTTGCATTAGGGCCATTAGGGATATAGAGATAGTGATATTATTTAATGAGCCATGTGTCATATCTACTGGGTTTCGCTGAAAGAAGCAAACTTATGTTTTGGAACAATTTCGTTTGTGAGTGGGCCTGCGCGCTCGGAATACTCTCTCTGAATGATTAGTAGAGTGATGAATTCTAATTCTAATTCTAATTCAAAAATACTCTATTGCCCATTAAATAACAGATATAAAATGGAAACTCGTCTTTGGACTCACAGCTCGAAACAAAATAAGAATGAAAAAGCCAGTAAAAACAACGTAAAATTGGCTTAGCAGGTGCAGTCACGTAACCAAAATAATAATGATGATAAATAATTCATGCGATGTAATGCTGTCTACACTCTGCGCGAGCGGACGAAACTTCAAATTCCCCTGCTCAGCTCTCTCTTTATCAGTCCTTGTGTTAGCCGCGTCATTGTGTACCCTTCTGCTGACACAGTGACAGCACAAAAATCTCAAAAAACTGGGCCTCTAACTTTTTTTTTTTTTTTTTTTTTTTTTTTTTGGGGGGGGGGGGGTGCACAAATGACAGAACTGTAAACGAATTACTTAGTGAAATGTGAAATGCAGGGAGTTTTTTTTTTATGTTGTTTCCATAGTAATGGAAACAACTTCATTTTGTAACCCATTCACACTTACTGGGGAGAATATTTCACATAATCTACACGCACTCTTGGCGCATTTCTTACACGTGAAAAATAGTTCCATTTATTGAGCGTGCAAAAAGATCTCTAACACCGAATCGTAAAACACGATTTTTAGGAGCGGCGGCAGCCCTGGAATTGCATCCTCATGCATGATGATGATGATGATGATGATGATGATGACTTGGTATAGCTCACGGCTCATAGGGAGAGGTTTCAGAAGTTAGAAAATTAGAAGAAACACACAACAAAATAACAAAACACAACAACAACAACAACAAACACCACCGCTAACAACAACAGATCTCTGGCTAAAAAAGTGATGCCCTCAAGAGATGAGTCTTCAGGCGCCTCCGGAATTCAGTGATGCTGACTGCCTCCTTCAGTGACGCAAGAAGAGAGTTCCACAGTTTGAGCGGCCGAAGTTTTGGAGGACCGTTCACCGTGCCTCTTCCGTCTTCGTGCTGGTGACGTCAGTCGAAGGGAGCAGCAGACAGAGAACTTGCAGACCGCACGTTGCGTGTCGGTTGATGGACGGGTAGTGGAATGCTCCAGCCTCCACGCAGAGCAAAGTGTCATCTCGATAGGCAAAGACTGCTTTCCGTATAATTTGGGGGTCCGTGACATCTGAGAGAGAGAGAGAGAGAGAGAGAGAGAGAGAGAGAGAGAGAATCAGTTTTATTTGACAACGAAAGTGATCTGACATT
>JACVVK020000188.1:75000-90000 GCA_018292915.2 Batillaria attramentaria | reverse complement strand
GTGTGTAAGAGAATGCGTGTGATTCACGAGAGCGTGCGTGTTGGTTTCAGCTCGCGGCGCTTTGAGCCAAAATATTTGGGACAAAGCGCCTACACTAATGCGCTGATGATGATGATGATGATGACGACGACGACGACGACGACGACGGCGACGACGATGATGATGACGACCACGACGACGAAGACGACGACGACGACGACGACGATGATGATGAAGAAGATGATGATGACGATGACGACGACGACGATGATGATGATGTAGGGTTGCAGACAAATCCTGCCCAGCTCTGCCCACAAAAACACTCGGACAGTTATGAGCACACGGATCACAACTTTTATCATACATCGCTAACGACGTTTATGGAAACAGGCACTAGAAGCATATTCCTGTAAACGTTGATACCCTTTGGGCGGAAGAAAATTGCATTTGCTATTAAGAAAAATTGCCTTTTCTTTTGTCAAGGGTCTAGCAATTTATGGCAACTGTTGTAATACAGCTAATGTACCTTCTTCCCGATCACTGTTTAGTTTCCAAAATGAATTCAGAAATATACTTTGACCACTTTTCGACAAATTTAGTCTCCATTTGTGAGTCTCAAATGACAATTTTTTTTTTTATTTTTTTTTTTTAGTGGGTTGGTGTCATTTAGTTCTAAAAATAGACACAAGGACGTCACTCGTCATGGTTGCCTGCATACATTTAACGAACAAACTAATATAAGCCTGGATGCACGAATGCCTGAACTATCATTTGCAACAGAATTAGTCGGAATTACCTGGGGTGTTTCTATTTTCATTTCTAGAGGTGCTACAGAATATGTCTGCTCGCATATTGGCTGTACTGAACAAGATACAAGAGAATAGATACAAGAGGACTGTATTGATCCCGTGACACCCAAACATTTTTGTATCATTTCTTCCTTGTATGTTATAAGAACTTGTAGGACTTGTTGATATAGGCCAAGGCCTGAATAACACACACACACACACACACACACACACAACTCTGCCTGATAACATTCACAGCAACATGTCTGTTTATTTTGGCAGTCTACTTGTCTTGATGTCTCCGTATTACTTGTCGGGAAGCCGGGGTGGCCGAATGGTAGAGCGTTGGACTTCTAATGCTCGGGTCGTGAGTTCGTATCCCGGCAGGGGCCAAATATTTATGCTGGCTTTTTCATCGTTGCCCCGTCTTTGATACTGTATCACCCGTATGTGGTGGAAAAGGACGTTAAACTCCCAAATACCCACCCACCCTGTATTACTAGTCTACCGTGTCACTATGTTCCTGTTCTTGTATCTTGAAAAAAATACCCCAAAAGATAATTTTAAAACAGAAAAAAGTAAAACATAAAAAAAATTCAGATCAAAAACACTTCCACTGGAGTAGATGTTCCGAGTCAGCGAAAAGTTCGCGGGGGTTGGGGGGGGGGAGGAGGAGGAGGGGGCCGACGCTACAAGCGATCTTTAGTGCACAAAAACACTCTTCCCAGGGTTCATTCACTCGACGTAATGAATGACTTGACCTCGAGTTCGGTACATGGTCATGTTTTTCAGGGGGAAGAACCCGTTCCACTGGCACTACTGGCAGTCGTTGGGAGATGAAACGCGTTTGCTTTGCGTGCCGACTGTAGTCAGTCTGGAGGACGGGAGGAAATTGATGACAGGAAACAACGGACACGAGAGGGAGAGGGGGGGGGGGGCACAAATAGAGAGAGAGAGAAGGGGGCACAGAGAGAGAGAGAGAGAGAGATATTCATTCATTCATTCATCCATTCCCCCCCCCCCTCTCTCTCTCTCTCTCTCTGATTGCTGTTTAACTTTTGCTTTAATTTACTACTGTTAGTTTGCTTTGCAGTTTTTTATGAGTCAACAACGGCAAGTTTGTAAACCGACAAACCTTCTTTTAAAAAAATTTTACCGCTGATAAATAAACTTTCATCTTCAGAATCATCATCATCTCTGTCTCTGTCTCTCTCTCTCTCTCTCTCTCTCTCTCAAGGGTAAAAGTTTTACCACAAAGGTCCATTTTCGAACTTGCCGTTGCTACTACTTCATAAAAAGCAGACAAAACATTACTAGATATCATTAATACAAGTAAAACGAAAATAACCTCCCTACCTGTACACACACACACACACACACACACACACACACACACACACACACACACACACACACACACACACACACACACACACATACACACACACACACACACACACACACACACACACACACACACACACACACACACACACACACACACGAACGCGAGAGAGAGAGGAGCTATGTTCACTAGGATGTTCCCCAGTTTTCCTCGAGTTGCATCAACAACAACAAAATAAATAAATAAATAAATAAATAAAAAATAAAATAAGCTAAGAGATTCCTTACATTGCTTTAAAGATTGGTTCAAGAAAATGACATTAATTTTTGCGTGTCCACAGCGGATGTCTGGTGACGTACCACTTCAGTGGGGCCCGGTGATGAACGCATGCTTAGTTCAAATCCCCCGGTAAGCAGGAGTTTTTTATACGGATTTTCCATCGACAAATTGAGTTCACGGGAACAGTCGTTTGCAGTACCTGGTTCACCTCTGTGCACGTGCTTTCCGATCAAGAAGTAAACACGTGCATGAAGCCATCCCATAAAGTTATTCCCATAACAGCGCCGCAAAACAAGACCGTGCATACAGGAAATAGGCGTGGTGCTTCCCCAGGGGCCATCCGCCCAATACTACAGAGAGAGAGAGAGAGAGAGAGAGAAAAAAATTTACCAGAACAGTACATTTTCAGCCTGGTTAGAGAGTATTTCCTGCATGAGTTGTCCCTCGTGCATACACAGACCCGCAGCATGCATGCATTTTTCGTGCGAGCTTTGTGCTCTGCCCGAAAACTGCGTGCTTGTTGCGGCAAGGGAGGCAATAAATGCAGGCAATACTCTCTAACCAGGCTGAAAATGTACTGTGCTGGTGAATGCGACAGTTTTCATCGCTTCTGTGCACACTATGAAATAACACTGGGACCTCAAAGTTGTTCGCAACTGTCCACTTTCCTTGTCACCGACTATTTTTGTTTTTTTCCTTCTTAGGTATTACTTAGCTCGGCTCGGTCTCGGTTAGCCCGACTTGGCCGTCATCGCAGGGGCAAAAGAGAAGCGAGGACCCGGATACAGGGTGGGCAAGGGCTCTGCACAGACGCTGGGTGCATGGTCGCGAAAAAATTAACAAACGCAGGGGCGCCGGAAGATGTTGGGGGGAGGGAAGGCAGAATCTCGGAGGGGGGAACGTTGCCCGAAGAAAGTGAAAAGCGGGGGGGGGGGGGGGGATCAAATGCTGCGTAGACAAAAAACCTTTACGAACCAGGGAGCCACTGAAAAGGACATTGCCCGAACAAAGTGAAAAAGCGGGGGGGGGGGGGGGGGGATCAGAGGAGCGGACAGCCTTCGGTCCGCAAAAACAGAAGTTCTCTGTTGGGTGGGATGAGGAAGAGAGCACTGAGAGGGGTAGGGGGAGAGGTAGGGGAAGGGGGGGGGGCAGACTATGGCTTTGCCCCCCCCCCCCCTCTTGCCATAGTCACCTGATTTTCCAGGGGGGGGGGGGGGGGGCAAAAAGACACTCTTGCCCCCCCCTGCTTGGGTACAGGGGGGGGGGGGGGCAGCTGCCCCCCTGCCCCCCCCCCCCCCCCCACGGTTCCGGCGCCCCTGAAACGAGAGGCAACAGACCAAGAGACAGACCCGTACCTGTTGGACAAAACTCAACTCACGGCGGAAGTTCCATTCACTGTTTTTCTCATCAGAAAAAAAAAATGTTTAACGCCGGGAGTCAACAAGAACAACAGGTGCTTCCGGTTTTTTGACGTCACATTGCCAGTCACAGTTAACATCTGAAAACGCCCGCAGTCTCAACAGTTTACGCAACTTGGGAACTCGTAATAACTCGACACAACGTGCAGGTGGAAAATGTGAAGTGTGTTACAGTTTCTTCGCAGTCAGGCAGATGCTTCGATTTCTCGCAGATAATTGGCTTTCAGCCGAAAATGCCGACAGGGGAAACAGTTCTGCCTTGCTTTCGTTTGCATTTTCGTTATGAAGCAAGGGATGTTATGAGGAAGATGTGTGTGTGTGTGTGTGTGTGTCAGCTGCGTCAGTGATCGGTCATAGTCGTAGTGGTAAGTTGAACTCACGTTGACCTGCGGGTGAGTAAGCCATTTTTAGACAGTTTGACTGGTTTGTGTGCGCGCGCGCACAGACAGTGTGTGTGTGTGTGTGTGTGTGTGTGTGTGTGTGTGTGTGTGTGTGTGTGTGTGTGTGTGTGTGTGTGAGAGAGAGAGAGAGAGAGAGAGAGAGAGAGAGAGCTTTAATTTCCAAGGGAAGTAATTTTACCAATCAATGGTCAATTTTCAATCAGCCGTTGCTGAAACACGCACCCCCCCCCCCCCCACACACACACACACCCGTACACACACACACACACACACACACACACACACACACACACACACACACACACACACGCACGCACGCACGCACGCACGCACGCACGCACAGAGAGAGAGAGAGAGAGACACACACACACACACACACACCCGCACACACGCACGCACGCACGCACGCACGCACAGAGAGAGAGAGAGACACACACACACACACACACACACACACACACACACACACACACACACACACACCCGCACACACGCACGCACGCACGCACGCACGCACGCACGCACAGAGAGAGAGAGAGAGAGAGACACACACACACACACACACACACACACACACACACACACACACACCCCGCACGCACGCACGCACGCACGCACGCACAGAGAGAGAGAGAGAGAGAGACACACACACACACACACACACACACACACACACACACACACACACACACACACACAAAGACAAAAAGCTAGACAAGAAAAGACAAAATAAAACATGGCAAGGCTGACGTCTGTACACGAGGGCGGGAAAGGCACCATAAACACGTCTGCGCGTGAATTTGACTCGATTTGGAAAGAGGAAAACTCCATGTAAATTCCTGCCCACCAGCGATCCGAACCGGGCGGCTAGGCATCCGAAATCGGTTACCTTAACCACTAGACCAAATCTCCACTCGAAAAACATTGTCCTAAAAAATGACAGCACCAGACCATTAAATTTTCATCGTGACAAAGTATTATTTAGTTCGTGGGGAGGGGGGCGGGGGGGGGGGGGGTTTAACGTCCTTTTCACGTCCACCACATGCAGGTGATATCAAAGACGGGGCAACGAGAAAAAAAGCCCAGAACATATATTTGGCCCCAGCCGGGATTCAAACTCACGACCCGAGCGTTGAGAATCCAACGCTTTACCATCCGGCAGTCCCGGCTCCCTAAAAAAAAAAAAAAAAAACTCCCATGCGCAATGATAGTAGTTCTCCGCAGTGCTCAAGAGGACGTGTGTACATTAAACAATATCACACCCCGCAAAGTCGCAATATGACATTTACTGCTGAATGAGGAAAGGGCGTTGGAAAGAGAACCTCAGAAATCAATGAACTAACTTCAAAAATAGGTCAGCAACCAGGAAAAACGTCGACAGTTCTGGGATGATTTTCGTGTGGTTCGCTGTGGTGTAGCACTGAGGCTAGAAGAATCTGAAGAACTGCGCAGGTTTTTATTGTGCTAATAACTTGAATCTTTTCTTTCCGGCGTGTAGGTAGTTGCTTCATGGGGTTTTAATCCGTCCAGTGCACAAAGGGGAATATCACCACTCCAGCAGCACTCTTTTTTTTTTAAATTTTAATTACGTCGCTAGGATAAGATTGCTCTCTCTCTCTCTCTCTCGCACTTTTTTTTTTAAAGATTACGTCGCTAGGATAAGATCGCTCAGCCTATTCTCTCTCTCTCTCTCTCTCTTCAGCACATGCCACGTATGTTTTGATTTGTTTATCGTGTGTATTTTTCTCTCCTGTATTTCCCCTAGATAGTTTATACTTTTTTTCTTTCTTTTTTTAAACTTTTTCATTGTTTGTTTGTTTGTTTTGATTTTTTTTCTCAATACCCTTTAATGTAGAATAGCAGGACAGCATGTAAGATAGGCAGCAATGCCTAAATGCTCTATCCTGAATAAAAAACGTTTCATCATCATCATCATCATCTCTCTCTCTCTCTCTCTCTCTCTCTCTCTCTCTCTCTCTCTCTCTCTCCAATGCTCGTGTGTCTGTTTCTATCTTTTTCTTCTCGTTACCCCGTCTTTGGTATCACCCATACGCGGTGGAAATGGACGTTGAACTCACAAACACCCACCTACACATTGCACCCCCTCTCTCTCTAAATAAATAAATAAATAAATAAAGTTTCATTGATTCATTGATTCTCTCTCTCTCTCTCTCTCTCTCTCTCGCACGCACGCGCGCACGCACACACACACACACACACACACACACACACACACACACACACACACACACACACACACACACACACACACACACACAAGTTCGTGAAGGGTAAAGGGTAAGAGACGGTTGGGGGGGGGGGGGGCCGGTGTGAGTGGTCTACCTTGGTGTACTCGACCCTTACTACAGGGTCGGTAACTTCTCTCTGTATTCACTCTTGCTTCAAACCCCTGAACCCCTGACTTGCACAGCGCTAGAACTTATATCCTGCAACCGAATACACGTACCTCAAAATTCCATAATCACATCGCCGTAGAGTGAGTAGGCATCGTCATATTACCTTGCGCTGGCTAGAAAAAATCAATACCAGATACAGTCACCAGGCATCCAGCTCCAGTCCACAGTTCAGCCCGAAGAATCGCGTGCTCTGGGGGTAAGCAAAAGCACACAGGCTACCTCAGGTTCGAGGGAGAGTTATCGGGATGAAACATGAACTGAGTTCGGGGCGTTGGCCTGCTTGAGAGGAGATGTCAGGTCGGAGTTTAGTTAAAACAGCGGAGACAGTGGAACGCTCATATTAAAAGTCTCAATGCGTACGACAGGTATGGACGAAGGACACAAATACACAGGGCCTCTATATATTCCCTAGTAGCCTCAGGCATCATAGTCACCCCTAAAAATGCTTCAGTTTAGAAACAATTACTACCATGAACAGACCATTCAAAGGCACGCACCTGACAGGGGTTTAAACAAATGAAACGCGCGTGTACGAAGACTGGATCAGCCCAATTATCATCAAGAAAATGCCAGACATGAACCCTGCCTAATGAGGGATAATGCAACCTGAATGCCGCTGATTCCTTCGCTGTTTCTGTTCAATCTGCTCTGATCCCGTACTGCCCGGTTTCTAGCGAAGAAAAGCTGGAACAGTTTGAAGACAGCGCAAAGCTGTTGAGTTGTTTGTTCCTGTGAGAGTCGTGTGCAGGTTATAGAAGCAGCGGTTGCTCTTTCGTCCATTCGTTGAATGGTGCAGTGTGTGTGTGTGTGTGTGTGTGTGTGTGTGTGTGTGTGTGTGTGTGTGTGTGTGTGTGTGTGTGTGTGTGTGTGTGTGTGTGTGTGTGTGTGTGTGTGTGTGAGAGAGAGAGAGAGAGAGAGAGAGAGACAGAGAGACAGAGACTGAGAGAACACCTGTCTCGGTGGCTGTTAGTTCGGGTAACCCATGAGTGATCGGGGAAGCCACATCCTCGTTTACAGGAGAGGGACACCATGACTAGATGGCTGTGTGCATGTGTGTACGCGTGTGCGTGCCTCTGTGATATGTTACATTGACATTTTGTATATATGTGCGTGCGTGCGTGCGTGCGTGCGTGTGTATATATGCGTGTGTGTGTGTGTGTGTGTGTGTGTGTGTGTGTGTGTGTGTGTGTGTGTGTGTGTGTGTGTGTGTGTGTGTGTCTGTCTCTGCGTGTTTACGCATGTGTGCGTGTGCGCGCGCATGCAAGAGCATCGATCTCTGGCATAGCAAGACTTATGACAATCACGCGCGTCCGTGAGTATCATTTTACAGCCTGCCAATTTTACCTTACATAAACGGAAGAAAGGTGATCCGTTTTCCGTGTTATAAAACGGAATATAGCTACATGTAAGAGACAGACCTGAGTAGTCCTCGCGTACTTCCAGTCTAATGAAAAGGGAAATTGTAAGCAAGGCCTCACGACACCATTTCCTTTCACCCTGAGGTGAAGTACGTGTTATTGGAAGCTTTGATATATATAGAGCTTACATGATTAGTTCGAGTTGTTTTACGGCGAAAGACTAACCCCGAGATGGTTCGATTGTTTGTGTAGCTACCGAGCCTCCGGCGAGGTAGCTACGCAAACAATCGAACCATCGAGCCTCAAACGTGCACTCGCAAATACTTGCAGAGAATTTTCAGTGCGATCCTTTTTTTACGAGATGCGAGGAAAATAACTTTTCACCCCCAAAAGTGAGCAAAATAATCGTGCACCGGCCGTTACGTATGAGTTCCAAATGTTTAAAATGACGCACTTTCTGATTGATGACGTAACTGGAGTGTGTTTTTGTGAACTCGTAAACTCGTGCGTTATGGAAAGTCATAACTCACACATTTCGCTCTCTGTTTCATTACTATTTTCGGACGTAAAGCACTCATAGTTAACTCACTGAAAGTTTGCACTGGCGAGTGGTGTAAAATATATGCAATATATTTATAATTTGTTGTATAACAGGGTGTGGTCAAGTTTGAGTCACCACGAGAAACGGTATTTTTCCCTTGATAAGAAAACACGAGAAATCAAACACGCGAATGCATCAGGCGAAAGTTTAAGAATATAAAATATCATGAAAGAATCTAGACAATTGAATGTGAAATAGACAGGACAGTGATTTGTGCAAAGGATTTGGGGGATGGGGTGGGGGGAGGGGGGATGGCCGGAGGTTGGAATGGTGATTGATTTTCTCTACCACAACAACATCAATGGCAAATATGAATGAATAATAGCGATGATGATGATGATGATGATGATGATGATGATGATGATGATGATGATGATGATGATGATGATGACGACGATGACGATGATGATGATGATGATGATAACGAGTTCCCCCGCACACCCCCATGCCCAGACACTCCCCTCCTCCCCCCCCCCTGCCCCTTCCACACACACACACACACACACACACACACACACACACACACACACACACACACACACACACACACACACACACACACACACACACACACACACACACACACACACACACACACACCCACTCACATTCTGGTATAAACCGCATAATCTCAGTCTGTACACTGATTTCTCCTCTATCTTCTCCTTCTCCTTCTTCTTCTTCATCTTCTTCTTTTTTTTTTTTTTTCTTCCTCTTATTTGAAGCCCTTCAACCAATAATACTTAAGCAAAAGATCATTGCTTTCTGAAACCGGAAAACTGACGTCACACTTGCGTAAAAAAGAGAAGAGCTTCGCGTTATGCCACCGTTTGAATCCATAACATGCCGAATGTGTTTCTATTTCTAGAGGCAGAACTGGCGGCATTTACTTCGCTAATGATTATTGAGACTGCAAACCGCTGGAAATACACGATTTTTTCTTCTTCTTCTTTTTCTTCTTCTCCTTTTGCGTCTTGGTCGTGAGTTCGAATCCCGGCTGGGGCCAAATATTTGTACTGGCCTTTTGTCGTTGCCCCGTCTTTGATATCACCCATGGTGGAAAAGGATGTTAAACTCTCAAACACCCACCCACCCTTTTGCTTCTTTTCTCCTTTTTCATTCTTCTTCTTCTTCTTCTACTTATTCTGCTGCTCCTTCTTCTTGTTCTGCTCCTTCTTTTCATTCTTCTTCTTTTTCCTTTTCTGCTTCTTCTGTTTCTTCTTCTTCTGCTGCTGCTCCTCCTTCTTCTTCTGCTCCTTCTACTTCTGCTTCTCCTTCTTCTTCTGCTCCTTCTTCTTCTTGTTCTGCTCCGTCTTCTCCTTCTTCTTCTGTTTCCTTTTCTGCTTCTTCTGTTTCTTCTTCTTCTGCTGCTGCTCCTTCTTCTTCTGCTTCTTCTGCACCTTCTTCTTTTTCTTCTTCCTTTTCTGCTTCTTCTGCTTCTTGTGCTGCTCCTTCTTCTTCTTGTTCTGCTCCGTCTTCTCCTTCTTCTTCTTTTTCCTTTTCTGCTTCTTCTGTTTTCTGCTGCTGCTGCTGCTGCTGCTCCTTCTTCCGTTTCTTCTTCTACTTCTTCTGCTGCTGCTCCTCCTTCTTCTGCTTTTGCTCCTTCTTCTTCTGCTTCCTCTTCTACTTCTTCTGCTGCTGCTCTTCCTCCTTCTTCTTCTGCTCCTACTTTTTTCTGCTCCTCCTCCTCCTCCTTCTTCTTCTTCTGCTTCTTCTACTTCTACTGCTGCTGCTCCTCCTTCTTCTGCTGCTCCTCCTCCTTCTTCTGCTGCTCCTTCTGCTTCTTCTGCTGCTCGTTCTTCTTCTTTTTCTACTTCTTCTGCTGCTGCTGCTCCTCCTTCTTCTTCTTTTGATTCTTCCGCTTTTCTTCTTCTTCTTTTTCTTTATCTTCTGTTTTTTCTTCTTCTGCTTTTTCTTCTTCTGCGTCTTCTTCTTCTTCCTCTTATTTGAAGCCCTACAACCAATCATACATAAGTAAAAGATCATTGATTTCTGAAACCGGAAAACGCCACGTTTGCAGCTTCGCATGACGTGAACGTGTGAATCCATAACATGGCCGAAACGTGTTTCTATTTTCAGAGGCACAAATGAATGTCTTTGCGTCGTTAACGACCACGGAGTCTGCAAACCGCTGAAAATACACGAGGAAATGTCATGACCTCAGATTATAAGTTATATTATCTCAATTTGCCCACAATGATACCGCGGCTAAAAGCTGTGGCCGCTGGAACAATTACGGCGTGTTCGCATCTGATCAATGATTATAGTTGGTTAGATAGTTCAACAGTTAGTTAGTTAGTTAGTTAGTTAGTTAGTTAGTTAGTTAGTGTGTGTGTGTGTGTGTGTGTGTGTGTGTGTGTGTGTGTGTGTGTGTGTGTGTGTGTGTGTGTGTGTGTGTGTGTGTGTGTGTGTGTGTGTGTGTGTGTGTGTGTGAAAGAGAGAGAGAGACAGACAGACAGACAGACAGACAGACACACAGACACACAGACACAGAGACACACAGACAGAGAGAGAGAGAGAGAGAGAGAGCATCACCCCCCAAACACACACACACACACACACACACACACACACACACACACACACACACACACACACACACACACACACACACACACACACACACACACAGCATGCTGCTGTACACGTTCACATCTCATAATTTTGAGAATTTTCGTCGTCAAATCACCCGTCATTGCAGAGAAAACCACCACCCCCCCTCCCCCCATACACCCACCCACCCTTTGCTGAGATCTGTGCTTCCACACCCCCCCTCCCCCTTTCCCCGCCTTTACAGTTACCCACCGTGTCTCAGTCAGTCGAATATACAATCATCTATTCTTGTTCACATTGCGGCGTAAATACACGGCATTTTCAAGGGCCTCTTTGTTTAGAAAGGAAATGGGAATTTGACCAGCGCAAGTTGGTAATGCAAGACGCTCACTGGCTAGAATTTGATGCCAAGGACAATGACGTGGGCTTTGGAAGGGGGGGGGGTAAAAAAAGGGGGGGGGGGTAGGTGAAGGGAGGAGGGGGGGGGGGAGTAGTGGCTAGCCCATACTGACGTCAGCCGCCAATCCCATCTCAGGTTTGCCGTCGCTGAACTACCGTAAAAGGACAGTCATAGAGAACAGAAAATCATGCAAACTTTTAGATAAGTACAAAAAGCAAAAAAAGTTTTTTTTAAGTGTCAGAGAAAAGAAACAAAACGTCAAGCAACGAAATAGACTCAGACTCTCTCTCTCTCTCTCTCTCTCTCTCTCTCTCTCTCTCTCGGGGAGGCGGGGTGGTCGAATGGTAGAGCGTTGGACTTTCAATGCTCGGGTCGTGAGTTCGAAAACGGCTGCCGTGGGGGTAATTTTTTTTTCTCGTTGCTCCGTCTTTGGTATCACCCATACGTGGTGGACAAAAGGACGTTAAACTCCTCTCTGTCTCTGTCTCTCTCTGTCTCTCTGTCTCTCTCTCTCTCTCTCTCTCTCTCTCTCTCTCTCTCTCTCTCTCTCTCTTCCTCTCTCTCTCTCTCTCTCTCTCTCTCTCTCACACACACACACACACACACACACACACACACACACACACACACACACACAACACACACACACACACACACACACACACACACACACACACACACACACACACACACACACACACACACTGTGTAAAGGCCAGAGAGAGAGAGAGACAGACAGACAGACAGAGGGAGGGAGGGAGAGCGAAGGGGAGGTGGTGGAGGGGAAGGGGAGAGGAGGCAACAGCTTGCTCTTATTTCACTTAACTACTCTATTTCACGACAGGTGTGTGTTAATCTGCATCCCCTTTCACACTAACCGCCTTCATTTCTCCATTGAAACCCATTGTTTCTCATAATCACTTGATCATACCTGCAGTTTTCAGGGGAAAAAAGTCCTGATGAAAAGAGACAGTCCTGATTAAAAGTTCATCCTTTATGTGGCTGTTGACAACCAGTTGCAAGCAGTTCGCACTGGACAAAGGAGGAAAGAGATTGAATTAAAAGTTTATGCGTCTGGCATTGCCCCGAAACCTCGTTTGCCGCGAAACAGAATGCGGGTAGTGCTGGCCTTAGTGGTTGAAATTAAACGTTAGGACTTTTCGTGACCAGTCATGCGTGAAACCACCTGCAGAAACTTGATAGAAGCTGTGCGAAAACGGGTTTTGTGTGTTTGTGAGAGCAGTCCGCAAAGGTAAAAAAAGACGTGTAGGTTTTGGGTGAATGCGTAATCGTTGGGGTGCTTTTGATACGGTGATATCAAAGTGATGTGATAATGTGTGTGTGTGTGTTGGTGTGTTAGGATGACAGTGTGTGTGTGTGGGGGGGGGGGGGGTGCGTGTGTGTGTGTGTGTGTGTGTGTTTTAAGCGAGATTATTATTATTATTATTATTTGTGTGTGTGTGTGTGTGTGTGTGTGTGTGTGTGTGTGTGTGTGTGTGTGTGTGTGTGTGTGTGTGTGTGTGTGTGTGTGTGTGTGTGTCTCTCTCTCTCTCTCTCTCTCTCTGAATCTCCCTCCCTCTCTCTCTCTCTCTCTCTCTCTCACACACACACACACACACACACACACACACACACACACACACACACACACACACACACACACACACAGAGAGAGAGAGAGGGGGGGGGGAGCTTACAAAAGTGAATAGTGCAAAACTATTATAATTATGTGTAAACCTCTTTTACAGCTGCGATTTTGTTGTTGTTGTTGTCTCGTCGTGTTTCTCCCAACGTGTAACGAACACGGGGGAGCTATTTTCATCTAGACCTTATCAGTTCCAAGCTATTTCAGGCGAGGCCTGATCGAGAGGCGGCGCAAACACACACCACGGAACCTCTAGTCATGTCTCAGACAGTTGTATAAAATTGTACCCTCTTCCGACCACTGTCAGAAGCCACGCAAGCAAAGCTGAAATGGCCACTGTGCTATTCACTAGTTTTGGAGCGCGCCACCTAGTGTACATCACATCACGAGGGTGTAATCAAAAGAGGGCGGGAGTGATTCTGGTGCTACTCCGCTTCAAACGGTTTCGGCGATTGCTCTGACGCGCTTACAGACCACTAAGAGCTTCAGCGGCATGTAGTAAGAATTAGATCTACGCTAAATCTAGTACAACATTTTTGCTCCTTTTTAAATTTGTGTGCAGAATAAAAATGGCAATCTTGTGCTTTTTGTTGGCTTTGTAAATAAGTTTCATGCCAGGTAATAGTAAAACTAGGGAAAGATGACCGCTGACTGGCGGTGCAATGATTTGGAACGGCATACTGCACCGGAAAAACGCAAGTAGATTAAAATTTTAATTTCACCCCAGTGATATGTTTGAAATATGAGTATGCGCGTCTCGCATTTCGGTTACACACCGGTATTAACTCGGCTAAATATAGTAGAAAATCTTTGCCACTTTCAAAATTTGTGTGCAGAGTTTAAAAAAAAAAAAAAAAAAAGCAATCTGGTTCTTTTTGTTGGCTTTGTAAACAAGCTTCATGACAGGTACGCGTAACAGTAAAATTAGGGAAAAATGAGGCTGGCTTGTGGACTATATCAGTATATATTATGTATTCATGCGCGGCTGGCACAGGAGCTAGCAGACGACCGTGGAATGAGGGGGTATGTTGTCGCTGCCAACATTTAAAAAAAAAACCGGAACACTGGAATTGGTTAAAATTTACTCTACACGTGAGTCTATGACTGTCTGATTTTTGTGAATTTTGTGGTGAATTTTAAAGCATTTCTAGGGTGTCATCTGCAACGTTATGTGTAAGAGGAATATATAGCGATTTCCTCCAAATTTGCATCTGTGTTACGTAGCCTTTAGCAACGTTGTCTGTCAAATTCGTTGCATGGTTGACAAACTGCCCCTTTCTCAGTTTCATGTCGACAGGTCGACGTCCGTTGGAAACACTCGGTGCCACTCAGATTTCGAAATGGAAACACTCGGTGCTACTCAGATTTCGAAATGGAAACACTCGTTGCCACTCAGATTTCGAAATGGAAACACTCGGTGCCACTCAGATTTCGAAATGGAAACACTCGGTGCTACTCAGATTTCGATATGGAAACACTCGGTGCCACTCAGATTTCTAAATGGTAACACTCGGTGCTACTCAGATTTCGAAATGGAAACACTCGGTGCTACTCAGATTTCGAAATGGAAACACTCGGTGCCACTCAGATTTCGAAATGGAAACACTCGGTGCTACTCAGATTTCGAAATGGAAACACTCGGTGCCACTCAGATTTCGAAACGGAAACACTCGGTGCTACTAAGATTTCTGAATGGAAACACTCGGTGCTACTCAGATTTCTAAATGGAAACGCTCGGTGCCACTCAGATTTCGAAACGGAAACACTGACTCGGTGCCACTCAGATTTCAAAATGAAAACACTCGGTGCCACTCAG
>JACVVK020000188.1:57500-65000 GCA_018292915.2 Batillaria attramentaria | reverse complement strand
CAGAACTATTAATTTCGTGACAGTAAATATGTTAGAAACTATTAATTTCGTGACCCTAAATGTGTCAGAACTATTCATTTTGAGACCCTAGATGTGTCAGAACTATTAAATTTGTGTCTCTAGATGTGTGAGAACTATTAATTTCGTGACCGTAAATGTGTTAGAAACTATTAATTTCGTGACCCTAAATGTGTCATAACTATTCATTTTGAGACCCTAGATGTGTCAGAACTATTAAATTTGTATCTCTAGATGTGTCAAAACTATTAATTTCGTGACCCTAGATTTGTAAAAACTATTAATTTTGTGACACTAGATGTGTCAGAATGGTTAATTTTGTGTTTGTGAATTTAAGACTTCACAGATCGTTCTGTGCTGTTTTCGTTGTCTCTATCATCACAGCACTCAGAAACCTGCACTGTGTCACCACCTCAAATGCTGGCACTGAGCCAACAGAAGCGTCTGTGCGTGGTAATTTTTGTTTTTAGATTGAAGCATTTTTAGGGATGGCTATGCTTCCTGAAGCTAACAGGGGAATATAAAGGCATTTTGCGACCTCGTGCGTTTGTAGTCTCTGACCATTTGCTTCAGCTTGACTTTCTTCAATTTCGTGCACAAGAGGTGCTCATATGTGCGAAGCTTGAGCGTGCAGTGTGACACCAGAGAAGTGCTGTAATAAACTCCACACAGCTGTAACTTTTCTACGCGCTCACGAGTCTTTTGTGAGTGAATGAGACTTCTTCCGCAGTCAGTATAAAAACTCGCTACGTGAAGAGTGTTTGCCTGACGGTCACCGTATCCCTCTGTAAGACGACGGGCTCTTCGAACATTCACCACGTAATAATTTGTAATAAACTCCACACAGATATAACTTTTCTACGTGCTCACGAGTCTTTATCAAAACGCAGGTTGGAAATGCGGGGTAAGCTCAAGAATTATTTTTTTAAGGGCGAAGAATCGTTCTTGTCTGTGGCACCGTTCATTCGGGCCGACCCTCGCTGGTTCTCTCCGGGTACTCCGACTTCCTCCCCCTCTGCTTTGGAAATGTTTAGCCCACAAAAATCGACAAGAAATGCAGTTCTAAATTTCCCAAAATTCTTGGGCTAGACCTTCGCACCACATGATTATTAGGTGTTCATCTATACTTGTGTACTTATCTAGTGTGTGAAAGAATGCGTGTGATTCACATGAGTGTCCATGTTGAGTTTACAATTGAGCCAAATATTTGGGATAAAGTGCCTATATAAAATCGATTACATCATCATCATCATCATCATCATCATCATTCTTCTTATTCTTATTATTATCATTACGCCTAGATATCTCTTGTAATACGTTAATGTCGAAGATACTGCCTGCAGTTCCAATTCTAAAACACAGTTGCCCTCTGAGTAGTAAACATGATGAAAAATGTACAAATACGCAATTTTGTAATAAATGATTATCTTAATAGGGCTATCCCAGACAGTAAAACATGTATCCATACGACAAAAATATCTAGTTTTAATAGTGTCAATTAACCCTCCCCCTGGTGTATTCCAATTAAGCCGAATTTGGGGTCATTACACAACTGAAAATGTAATTACTACGTACCTTTATTTGCCTCAAGTGTTGATAAGATTTTCAGCGTTTGCGAATGAAAAATGCGAAAGGATAGAAATCATCCTTTCAAAATTAACTCAGGGTCTTTTAGTTTACGTCATTTATGCTGTCTGTTTTGCCGCGGACTTTTCACCGGTAGAGCGTTGGACTTTCAACCCTGCGGTCGTGAGTTCGAATCCTTGTTGAGAGTAAAAAAAAAAATAATAAAAAAAGTTCTGTTTTTTTCAACGTTGCCCTGTTTGTGATATCACCCTTACATGTGGAAAAAAGGACGTGAAACTCCTACACAACCAACAATCTTTTCGCTAGCCATTCTGTTTTGCTGGAAAACCTAGCTGAAGATGGCATACATCGGATCTGGTTGAGAGACAAACATGTGTGCACAAAGCTCGCTTCGAATTTGACTTCACCAACATCTAGTCTCAGACACAATTTGAAAAATTTGCGGAAAAGCGTCATTCAACTCCTAGTGTCCTTTTCCTTGTCTTTGGCAATGTAGATTAAAGTAGATACATGTATCTAAGCTGCTTTGACAAATCTGTTAACTTTGTTTTGTTTTTTCTTCTTTGTCAACACATATATTCTATTTGGCATACACATGTATATGTTATGTAAGTATATTGTCTTGACATGTGGGGAAAAAAACGACAAAAACAGAATAATAATAATAATAATATGTTAACAACACGCTAATGATGTACGACTAAACCGACGACAATCAAACTAGGCTCACGTTTCCCGGGGAACTACTTTGCGGATGTGATCAATTGTTGACGTAGTGCATCGGTTCCAGTTCGGTTGCTTCGCGTGTTTCGCGCACCGGAGAAGGTTTTGGCTGCTTACGAGTCACGCTCGCAGTGCACTGATGAGAGACGGACCGACCTCCTTGCGCGTAGTGTTTATCAGCTGTGTCAGAGATGAGCTGAGAGGCGAAGTCGGTGCGTGCAGTTGACATTTTATGTTGGCTTTTCACTCGTTGCCCTGTCTTTTGTATCACGTAAGTACGTGACACAAATGGGCGGTACAGTCCTAAACAACCAACCAACCTCTCACGTGGTGGTTTGAAGGTGTCCGATGGGACAGCGATTTACGATGAGAAAGCATATATGGTTCGTGAAATGTGGCAAAACAGCAGTTTTCCTATAGACAACTCGACAAATAAAATTAGTTTGTTTTTTATTATCATTATTCCTCCAGATTTTTTTTCTGCAAAAATAAACACTTCTGCACAAAAAAGGCTTGCTGAAGAAAATTCGACAAAAAATGAAAATGACAAAATGGCTTCTTCTTTTTTTCCTGCAGAAAACTGAATTTTCCGCAAAAAACCCCGATTTTACAGTTATCTGAAAAAACAACAACTTCCCATTTTTTGCAGGAAACCAATTTTTCTTTGCCGTTTTTTTCTGCGGAGAACTCTTTTCAGACAGATACATGGGATTGTCGATTTGTCTACAGAAAACCCTTTTTTCTGCTGAAAACTATCAGTTTTCTGCAGAAAAATTGTTTTTCCCTGAAGAAAAAACATTATTGTCTTTTTTCTCTGAAGAAAAAGTGCTATCTTGTCAGATTTCGCCAACCACGTATGCTTTCTCATCGTAAATCGCTGTCTCATCGGACACCTTCAAACTACCACGTTACACCCCGTGGTTCTTGTAGAGATCGCGAAAAGCCACTGCATTTCGAGACCATCCCAGAACATGCTGGTGCAGTAACGTCAGTAGATTACGTCACCTTGGAAAGATTTCCAACTTGCCAGTAAGTTGAGGAATGTTCTAGATCTGACCTGTTTAGTATATAAGCAGCCCTGCACAGCGTTCTGGGTTCTTCTTCTTTCATGACTTTCTTCTCCGCGCAACTTCTGTTAATAAAGTATTGTAGTTGTATCCTGTTGTGTCCTGTGTCTTCTGTGCGAGTGCAACAAGAGAGCGACATAGCAGGAGTAAAATACAACGGTTCTCCTGGAAATACTGGTTGAAGATGGCACACAGCAGTAACACTCCGTCAAACTGATCTCCACAAGTCTCGCCACAACGTGGGCGTTTCGATTCACTTGCTGTTTCAATCTGCCCGCCCTTCCTCTATTGTCTGCCTGTTTCGTATATTTAAAAAAAAAATGCTTCTCTGTAAAGCCGGCTCTTAATTGGGCACTGCTGAGCGCCACAGTGCTGTCCACAGTTGTGACACAGTTGTGATTTTGGGGGTTTCCGCCGCTGTGGTGTCATCACAGCAACCTGGATTTCAAATAGCCACAACTGTGACTGTGGTTTCCACAACAGATTCTGATTGGCTGTAGTACGTCACTCGGCGCGCAAAAATGGCGGACGTCTTCAATCGGTTTGTCACTGAGCACAGCTGTGTTCAGTTTTGTAGTTAGTAGACACACCGAGCGCAACGACTGTGATGTGCACATGTGTGTTTCTCGCGCTGTGCCCAGTTAACTGCAGGCTTTATGCATGATTAACAATGCTTCTCTGTTACGTAATATGATATTTTCAAATGGATAGAGAATGTTAGCAAAAACGTCATGATCCAACCCAATCCAAAGTTCACTTATTAGCACGGTGGTACTCAGTGAAAAGAATTTATGCTCGTTGCGGTGAGAAAAATACGGCAGAGAAGAAATAGGAAAACAGCGGACAAATATTAAGAAACACGTTTGCAGTATTCATAATCAGTTCCAGAACTTACACTGCGCAGCACAATCATTTTAACTGGCTGAGGGAATAAAACATGTTTCATATAGACTTCTCCACAGCATTTTCAGCCAATCACAAAACAGGTCAAACTTCAGTGCGCTTCGAAACTCCTAAAAACAGCAGAAAAGGAACCGACCATCACACGCAGTTTGTGCTGTAAACATTTTTTTTTATCCAAAAAAAAAAAAAAAAAAAAGCCTCTGCGAGATCGGTACCAAATTGCCGCTTACACGATCAGAAACGTTTGTGGACCTTAGTAAAAGTAACTAAGGGCTCCCAGAAAGTTTTACAGAACCAGCTTCTGATAAATCGGAAACAAACGTACAAGGTAAGCGTTTCCAGAACACAGAAAACGTAACAAAGGGTTCCAAGAACGTTTCACAAAACAAGTTTTCAGCCCTGACAGATCGGCAACAGTCTGCTGCGTACACGGTAAGGAACGTACGCTTGTGGGCCCTGGCAACAGTAACTACGGGCTCTGGGGAAGGTCTAATCCAGCGTGCACCTGTAACAGAACTTACAGTGGCAGACTGACCAAGACAAGCGCGGGGTCATCCAGCCCACGCACCCGAGTTCTGACGTCATAGACCGGGGTTTCCATCACACGCCAAACAGACGCAGGCAAGAAAAGGACAGTTTAACAGCTGTTCGTGTGCATTTCGTGCCCTCATTGCCCTTCGGCTACTCAATCCGTTACACTTAACGTCTCGCTGTTAAACGATATTGCCAAATACAGTGATTAGCGCTGAACACATGTACGTGCACTGCGTCAGTTGTGTGCCTTTCTTTCATCTACACACTCCATCTTCGGTTGTCGGCTTTGTACGGACTGACTTGTGAAACAAGGCGGAGAGGAGGAGGAGGGGGGGGGGGGGGGCTGTAAAAGGGTGGAGGGGGGGAGGAGGTGGGGGGGGGGGTGAAAAACCCATTTTTTTCTGCTTTTCACTTCATCTTTTTCAGTACGTGGGCTCACCCACGAATTTTAGGACATGGAGGAGGGCGTAGACTACATCTACATCATTGGGGCGGTCGGTGGTCTAGTGGTTAAGAGACCTGTCACCAATGCGAGAGGTCAGGGGTTCGAGTCCCACTCGGGGCAAAGAATCTTTCCTTCTCGTATGTGGCACCGTTCATTCGGGCCGATCATCGGGGGTTCTCTCCGGGTAATCCGGCTTCCTCCCCCCTCTGCCGCTTTGGAAATGTTCAGCCCACCAAATTTGAAAAATAAATGTAATTCTAAATCCCGAAACTTACATAGCCGAGCTGTCCCTTCGCACCACGTGATTGTAATGTGTTTATGTCAAGTGTGTGAGAGAATGCGTGTGATTCACGTGAGCGTGCGTGCTGGGTTCAGTTCGCGGCGCTGTGAGCTGATTCATGAAACTGGGTAAAGCGCCTATACAATACTCATTATTATTATTATTATCTATCGCCGCTTCGTAAAAGGCCTAAGCGGTTATCAAATTCATGGAGCTTAAGCAAATAAAAGCGACATATAAGGGACAGAAACCACTTAACTTTGACAAAGGACGGCACAGGCCAACGCTTCGGCTTTCGCCTTCTTCAGGACATTTGCTTAACTTGTAACCACTTCGCAGTCATTACCGTCTCCTTTTCATGGAGCTTAAGCTGTTTTGGGCACATGACGGTAGACATGTGAAGGCGATCCATGCGGTGGTTTGGAAACTCAAGTAATATGCTTTTTTGTTGTTGTTGCTGTTTGTTTGTTTGTTCCGGGAGGGGGAGCGTTATAATAACTTTATATATATAATAATGATAATAATAATGAGTATTGTATTGTATATCTCTTTAAAGCGCCAGCGGTACAGCGCCAACCACCAACATTGCTAGGGACAGGACTGCTGGAGAATCACTATGCTCTACGAAAATCATCATTTACAAAATACTTGTTGCAGAGATCGCGAAAAGCCACTGCATTTCGAAGGAAATTTCTTGACCATGCCAGAGCATGCTGGTGCAGTAACGTCAGTAGATTACGTCACCTTGGAAAGATTTCCAACTTGCCAGTAAGTTGAGGAATGTTCTAGATCTGACCTGTTTAGTATATAAGCAGCCCTGCACAGCGTTCTGGGTTCTTCTTTCGTGAATTTGTTCTCCGCGCATCTTCCCGATAAAAACTAGACTGCTTCTTTTGTTTAGCTGATAAAGCCCACAGACTGGTGAAAGCTGGTGGAGTCACGTTTCTGATCGTGTCTTCGAACGCCATTTTGTGCGGGAGAAATAACTAAATACCGCAATACCGCTCCATCTTGTGGTTTAAAGACATTCGGTGTTTGGCACAGGAATAAAACGGGTTCTGTCAGAGAGGAAAGAGGGATGTTCGTATCACTGTCTAGCTAGTGCGTACAATTGCAAAAGAAAAACAGATTTAGTCACGCTCAAATTTTTTATACAACTGAGCGAAATGCCCTCAGAAAATCATACAGCAACATACTGATTACAATAGCAAAAAACAAACAGACACTGTGTCATGCTAACATTCTTTGTACAACCGATCGGCAACCCTTCCTGTCAGGGTTCAGCAGGGTGGGTACACGCCCTTGCCTTGTGATACGCTGTGCAGACAGTGATACGTAGGTAACAACACACTAGCTTGCTATTTTGACTTATATTTGACTAAGCATACGTCTATAAGACGTTTTTAAGCATCGACTACACTCCAAGGTGAACACTACAGGTGAAGGTCCAACAGCGGCGGTAGTGTGGGCATAATCTGACGATATCTGAGAGATTGTAATGTGCAAACTTCGATCGATCGCGAGGCCGATCCCTCGGGGCCGATTCTGGTGCTCAAACGCATCCACACCGCACCATACATGCTTCTCAAGATAACTGATAGTTAAATAATGAACAATCAGCGATTAATTAAAAGATGCCTTGCAGACATATGCTTTAATTGTCAGACACAAAACTGAATATCAAGTTAGTGTGTTTTTACCTACGTATCACAGCCTGCACAGCGTGTCACAAGGCAAGGGCGTTTGCTCACCCCGTGTTCAAAGTCTAGCACAGTTCGTATCTCTCGTTCAAGTCTCGGCAGAATCACGCCAAACTTTCATTAAGGTCAGCGATGAAAGGGCTGTGTTTTGTCGACCAGATAGAAACCATGCGAAGCAGTTTCTCGGTGAATGAGCCGTCGACACGTAACCAGTAGAGGAACGAAGCAAAAAAAAAAAATCCA
>JACVVK020000188.1:35000-47500 GCA_018292915.2 Batillaria attramentaria | reverse complement strand
AGCGCCTAGCGGCAGCAGGCTTTCACTACTTCGTCCGCCAGCCCTGCGGCGCCATGAGCATTTCAGAAGAGATGGATATGTGCGCCGAGGAGAAGTCTACCATACGATATCATACCAACTTAGTCTCGGACTTCCGCCCTGGTTTCTGTCCATACATCAGACCTTTAGATATATAGGGCGGTGGGCTTCTTTTTTCTCTCTCTCTCTTCTTCTTCTTTTTTTCCTAGGTAACAACGACCCACGCGAATAAGACGAGAGATGTACAAGCACCATTAGAACCAGACTTCTGTACTTCGTATCGAATTTGTGTTCGTGTTAAGCGGATCGCGCATGTGGATTTCTTCATCAGTCACGTTAAACTCCTAAACACCAACCCACACCCACCCACCTCATCAGTCTGTGCACATAGAAGATCACCACGGATTTGGGAGTCAGCAGTGGCTTCCCTTTCTTCTCCTCCAGTTGTTTGCTCTTGGCCAGGAGGAAGTGGTACGTCACCAGACATCCGCTGTGAAAGTGCAGAAATTAATGTCATTTTGTTGAACAAAATCTTTAAAGCAATGTAAGGAATCTCTCAGCTTATTTTATTCATACAGCTAGAGGAAAACTGGGGGAAATGATAGTGAACATCTCTCATCTCTCTCTCCCCCCCCTCTCTCTCTCTCTCTCTCTCTGCATTCGTGTGTGTGTGTGTGTGTGTGTGTGTGTGTGTGTGTGTGTGTGTGTGTGTGTGTGTGTGTGTGTGTGTGTGTGTGTGTGTGTGTGTGATCGAAGAAAAAAGGTTTTGTGCTTTTCCATCCCTGGGGAATAAACTCTCTCTCTCTCTCTCTCTCTCTCTCTCTCTCTCTCTCTCTCTCTCAGACAGACAGACAGACAGAGAGTAGTACATCTTCCTTATCTACACCTTCCCAACTCTCTCCCTCTCTCTCTCTCTCTCTCTCTCTCTCTCTCTCTCTCACACACACACACACACACACACACACACACACACGCACGCACGCACGCACGCACGCACGCGCGCACACACACACACACACACACACACACACACACACACACACACACACTACAAACCTCAGCACAAAGAAGGAATCAGCAGCCAAAGTACCATTCATCAGAGCCTGAAACCAAACCGTCTGTGCTGTCTTCACAGCATCAATGTTGTTGGCTGTAACAATGGTAAAGACGAAACATGAACTTTGAGGTTGATCCTAGGAGAAAAGGAAACAGTATCTAGCATAATCACAGACGTATAGAGATAGACGAACCGCGGTGCCGGAAAAGTGACGCCGCCGCGCGCCATGTTGGTAGTACCTGGAAGTGCCAGCTGTTTACATAGCGCGCATAGCATTGGCCAGACGCTGTCAGCTGTTTACATAGCGCGCATAGCATTGGTCCGCTTTATCTTACGTCACATTTCTGATGACGTCTTTCTAAAGAACTTTGTATTTCGAACGAGGCGTCCTATACACAGAGCCTCTGGTTTTAGTAAGATGGCCGCGATAGCGACACTCGCAAGCAGCGGTGGCAGCGTGCGGCGGTGCGTCAATCTCTTTACGTCGGTGAGCATAACAGATGCATCCTAAGTGCGCCTAATATAATTATTTACAGCAAATATCTATGAACAGAAAACAGGCAGCAATAAAGAACAACAATGTCCGTCACGAGAGAGATGCGGTAGAGCCTGTGTATCTTTTTTTATCCAACGCTTTCCAGCTGAACTAACCACCACGACCACGACGACAACAATAACACCACCACCAGCAGCATCAACACCAACAACAACTACACCACCACCACCACTAACAACTACAAAAACTACTAGTAGTAGTTACTACACTATCTACGGACACCACCACAAGCAACAACACCAGCAACTACACCACCGCCACCATCACTGAGAACAACAATAACAACCACTACTACTGCTACTACTGCTAATACTACTACTACTACTATTTCTACTACTATTACTACTGCTACTGCTACTACTAATACTTCTAAACGATCCACTGACACCACCACCAGCAACAACACCAACAACTACACCACCACCACTAACAACAACAACAACAACTACTACTAATACTTCTAAACGATCCACTGACACCACTACCAGCAACAACACCAACAACTACACCACCACCACTAACAACAACAACTACTACTTTTTTTTTAGCCTCAGTTGCATGCAGGATGCCTCAGACTTTTGTTTTGTTTTGATTTTGTTTTGTTTTGTTTTGTTTTTTGTTTTGTCGAGCATCCTTTCTTCATTGGCTCCTTTTTCCCAACAGTAGTTAGTTCACGAACATGTTTTTTCTTTTACATACATAAGTGCGTTATTGTCGTACTTGCTGCTTGTGGTAACGACAGCGAAAGAACAATTGTTACATTTACAACGGAGGGAAAGATGATTATCGTGTACACTAGGATTGTACATACACAGTTCACCCAACACTTTATCCAACAGATACAGATACTACTACTACTAGACCTACACGATCCACTCACACCACCACCAGCAAGAACGCCAACAACAACTACACTGCCACCACCACCACTAAAAACAACAACAACAACAACAACAACTACTACTACTACTACTACTACTACTACTACTACTACTACTACTACTACTACTACAAACTACTGACCTAGCACAGCTGGCGTGGAGTAGAGAATACTGAGTGTGTTGCCAAGCACAATCCAGCTGATGCTCATGACACGGACACCGTTGAGAGAGAAGAGATAGTCCGCGTTGCCTTCCGCCATAACCTTCCGCACGCTCAGGAGGAAGGAAAAACACAGCAGGATCTCCGCCACCAGGCTCCGGGATTTCTTGGGCTTCTCTGGAACACAGGCGCTGATTATGGTATGGTACGACAATGTGTAGGGTAGGGTAGGGTAGGGTAGGGTAGGGTAGGGTAGGGTAGGGTAGGGTATCAGCCACCAGGCTCCGGGATTTCTTGGGCTTCTCTGGAACACAGGCGCTGATTATGGTAAGGTACGACAATGTGTAGGGTAGGGTAGGGTAGGGTAGGGTAGGGTAGGGTAGGGTATCTGCCACCAGGCTCCGGGATATCTTGGGCTTCTCTGGAACACAGGCACTGATTATGGTATGGTACGACAATGTGTAGGGTAGGGTAGGGTAGGGTAGGGTAGGGTAGGGTAGGGTAGGGTATCTGCCACCAGGCTCCGGGATTTCTTGGGCTTCTCTGGAACACAGGCACTGATTATGGTAAGGTATGACAATGAGTAGGGTAGGGTAGGGTAGGGTAGGGTATCTGCCACCAGGCTCCGGGATTTCTTGGGCTTCTCTGGAACACAGGCGCTGATTATGGTACGACAATGTGTAGGGTAGGGTAGGGTAGGGTAGGGTATCTGCCACCAGGCTCCGGGATATCTTGGGCTTCTCTGGAACACAGGCACTGAGTATGGTATGGTACGACAATGTGTAGGGTAGGGTAGGGTAGGGTAGGGTAGGGTAGGGTAGGGTAGGGTATCTGCCACCAGGCTCCGGGATTTCTTGGGCTTCTCTGGAACACAGGCACTGATTATGGTAAGGTACGACAATGAGTAGGGTAGGGTAGGGTAGGGTAGGGTAGGGTAGGGTAGGGTAGGGTAGGGTAGGGTAGGGTAGGGTAGGGTAGGGTAGGGTAGGTAGAGTATCGGCCACCAATATCCGGAAATTCTTGGGCTTCTCTGGAACACAGGCACTGATTATGGTAAGGTAAGGTACGGTACGACAATTATTATTTATGGTAGGGTAGGGTATCCACCACCAGGCTCCGGGAGTTTGGGGGCTTATCTGGGACAAAGGCAATGATTATGTTAATTTGCGGTATGCTACGTCATGGCAATGGTATGGTATGGTATGGTATGGTATGGTATGGTATGGTATGGTATGGTATGGTATGGTATGGTATCCGCCACCAGGCTATAGCGAATTTCTTGGGTATATCTGGACTAGCTAGTATTTCAGAAATGGAAAGCAACTTCATCAGTCATGGCTTTGTTTGAGGAATGACTGTCACAGAAAGCAATCAAACTTACACGTATATCCGTATCTTTCTAGTTGTACACAGGAAAGCAACTATTTGATAATTCAATGAAGTGTCCTGCGTTTGCAGATACGAAAATGTTTTTATTTGGGTATGTCACATTCAAAATCGATTTCCGGCAGCCTTTAGCAAACGTGAGATCAAGGGGCGGAACTCCTGTTTTCGGTCTCACTCTGATTACGACATTGTGGTGTAGCTTTGTATTCATTCATAAACTTCTTTCTATTGTCAGACGTGATTATAGTCCATATCAAAACATAACTATGGTACTTGCAAGCTGAATGCAACCTCTTTGAAATACCTTGGGATTCCACAGCATGAAGATCTCTTCGTTGTTGTTTGGTGGGCCGATCAAGAGTGTCCTCCCCTGCCTTCTGCTCCGCCTGTCTTGCCCTGAGGCGCACGCCTTCACTGCTGACGTCGTTGTCCACGCTCGTTGTCTTGTTCTTGATGGCGTTGCCCAGGCTGGCTGAACTCATGTTCTTCCTGATCTCCTCTGGAGTTTCCTCCGGGATGCTGGACAAGCTGCTTCTTATGGAAGAACCTGTAGGGTTTTTTTTTTTTTTTTTTACCTTTTCTTAATTCTGGATATTCGTCATTACACAATAAGTAAAAACTTACGAGGTTACTCAAACAATACCGTGAACACGGCGCCGGGGCTGGTACGTTTCCGTATGAAATGTCCATTGTGTTGGTGTGTTCTTTTTAAAGTGTGTTCAGACCTTTCTCTAGACCTGGAGTGTCGAGACAGTCGAGCACTACAGCGTTGGACTTTCAATTCTCCGGTCGTGAGTTCGACTCCCGGCTGGGGCCAAAAATTTGTGCTGGCCTTTTCTCGTTGTCCCGTCTTTGATATCACCCACTGTTGAACACATTAAACCCTGAAACAGCTGCCAACCCTTCTATGCACCTACTTACGGCAATGAGATAAAACTTCGGAGTTCTGCATTTAACGTCATTTAAGGTTAGAAACCACGTACAGAAGATACCAAAGACATCAGAGCGAGGAAATAGCCAGCACAATTTTTTAGGTCTCGGCCGGGGCTCGAAGCATTGCTAGTATAACGCTTTCCCGTTCTGGAAATCCCAGATCCCCTAACCACGACTACTGGCAAAGAGCGAAAGAAAACAGAGAAGAGAACAAAGTGTAATAATTCTGTGAGAAAGCTTATCGTGTAGAACGTACCGTAGAATACAGCAGGGAGTGGTGATTTTCAGATTACCCCCCCCCCCCCCCCCCAAAAAAAAAAAAAAAAAAAAGCGCGACGCTTTCACAACGGTAACGAGAGGAGAAAAAAAATCGCAGTTTTGTCACGTGACCGCCAGAAAGATCGCCAAGGGTATGCGCACTGGCTGACAGGGTCCTATCTGACATGTACTGAGGAGAACATAAAACACAAAAACTACCTAGACTAACCCGTGTTGGTTCGTGGGCTGGGCGGGGCCTCTTCCTCGCCGTACGACGCCGCCATCTTGCGCCTCAGACTATCGTCCATGTCGTGGTAGGTTCTCTTCGGGGATTTCCGTGGCGAGGACGGAGGAGACGATGGCTTATCGTGGTGAGGGTGGTGGTGGTGATCAGACTTCCAGTCGTGAGCACTGTGCTTCTTCGTCTCATGTTTGTCGTCTTCTGATTCTAATTTTAGCGACGCGACAGGAGGCCTCGATGACGAGTTTTGAGATGACGTCGTGTTTTGCTTGTCCACGTCATCTTCTGCGTGACGCTTGGTGAGGACCACTTGAGTGACGTCATCTGCAAGCCTGATTTCAGCTTTATAGTCTTCGTTGCTATCTGACGAGGTCACAGTAGCGCTGTTGGATTCTTTAGGGTTCAGTTCAGCTGAAACTGGCTTAGTGGTTGTTTCATTGTCACTTGTTCCGGTTTCGTTGTGTTTTGATCCATCTCTCACCTCCTCATTTCTCAAAACCATATCAGGTACGGCTGTTTCAGTGTGTGTTCCACTGTTATTTTGTTGGATGTCGGAAGTCACTGGATTTTTGAGTTCCTCATTTTCTTCTGCAGGGTTGCATAATTTCGTGTCATTGCCAGCTCTCACCTCTGCATCAGTTGCAGCCTTGGTGATGTCAGCGTCACCTTCACCGTGTCCAGCCGTCATTTCATCAAGGTTCATGTCTTGCTGTTCTTCAGTTTTGGTCTCACCTGAGTCTGCACCGGGAACTTTAACAGATTCTGACAGACGAGGTGAACTCTGAGACTTCTCCTCTGTGTTTTCTTGGTGCGTTCCTGCCTCTTGATTGGACATCCCACTCTTCCTGGCACCTGTTTCTTCAGCGTTCGACACAGAGTCGGACGACGCATCAGCCGGTTCTCCTACCGGGTTCGCGCATGCCTGACGGTCTTGAACTTTGGATGCTGGTGTTTTTGTGTTGTTGTTCTCTTCAGTTTTAGAAACCTCTGCCTCGTGACCCTGCTGGACTTCATCGCTGGATCTTGTGCTAGAGCGTGCGTGCTTTTCAGGAGCAGTGTTCGCCTTGTTAGAAGTCGCTTCGGAGGTGTTGGACGCAGAGGAAGATGAGCGGTTCCTGGTGGCGCTGTCGGTGAGTTGTGATGCGTCTGTTTTCTGGATCTCCTTGTCGTGTAGGTCCGGGCTGCATTGTGTAATCTGGCCGTTCTGGAGAGCCTGATGTAAAGTAACAGAAATGATACTGACGGTCAGGATTTTCACAGTTCTAATGCTTTCCTAGCCATATTGAAGGTATCAGCACTGTCAGTGTGCGGTTATTGTCGTAGTATTTCGTTATTTTGGTTTTTGTTTGGTTGGTTTGTTTGATTTTCTGTTTGTTTGTTTGGTTTTTTTTTTGTTTGGTTTTTTGTCTTGTTCTTGTTGGGTTGTTGTCGTTGTTTCGTTGTTGTTGTTTTTTTTTGTTTTTTTATGGGAGGGGGGATGGGGTTGTTTGTTTGTTTGTTTGTTCGCTAGTTAATCGGGGAGCCGGGATAGCCGAATGGTAGAGCGTTGGACCTTCAACGCTCGGGTCGTGAGTTCGAATCCCGGCTAGGGCCAAATATTTGTGCTGGCCTTTTTCTCGTTGCCCCGTCTTTGCTATCACCCTTATGTGGTGGAAAAGGACGTTAAACACCTAAACACCCACTCCACCCCCCCCCCCCCCCTCCTAAAAACTCTCCATCCCCATCCTCACTCCTACTCACTTCCCTCTTCATTGTCGAATTTCATCAAAATCACATGGCTTGAAGGACTGAAATAAACAGTTATTTGGACATGAGAAATGCATTTAGTTTTGATCGGAGTTGGTTGAACAGATTTTGCGATAGGGTGGCCCAAATCGTGAGTAGTAGCAGCAGCACTTGTTCTAACACGCACGCACGCACGCACGCAACACACACACACACACACACACACACACACACACACACACACACACACACACACACACACACACACACACACACACACACACACACACACACACACCACTCGTAGGCATTCCTCACGTGGCTTTTGTCTGTCGCAGCTTTGTGTTTCCGAGCATCCCCGTTGTGTAGTTTCTGCGAGAAGCTCCTCAGCTGAATGCCCGGGGAGTCTTCAGAAGGGAGCATAGAGCTGTTGCTCTCGTCTACCCCTTCATTCCTGGAGTCCTTCTCCCCTCCTCCCCCGCCACCCCCTCCACCTTTAGGATCCCACTCGGACGACATTCGTCTCCGGATTAAACTGTTGGAGACGCGCCTCATGATGCTGGGTTTATAACCTGCAATACATTAAAAGTCATCATCATCATCATCATCATCATCATCATCATCATTATCATCCCACTAATAATAATAATAATAATAATGAGAATTGCAAAATTCAGGAAAATGCAGAAGCATGAAGCTTGATATCGTCTACTCTTACTACGACAACTGATATACTGCTACTACTACTACTACTACTACTACTACTACTACTACTACTACTACGATTTTTAATGGAATCTGAGTGACGGTCTGCAATAAGGGCTTGCACTTTCTTAACAATTATTAGGTTTAAAGTTTTTCTCTTGTTTTAGTAACCTTCCATCATTGGAAGGTTGGTTGTTTGGTTGGTTGGTTGGTTGGTTGTTTGTTTTTAATTTGATTAGATAATAATAAAAAGGCCTCTGCTCCATGTAAAAACGAAATCAAAATAACTCTGATACGGCAATGAATTAGTAATGAAAAACTCACACTAGGACCTCACACACGAGAATTTTGTTTAAACACTTTTGGGGGGGGGGGGGGGGGGTAGAAGAAGCTTTTAATTATTATTATCGTTCTCATCATTATCATCATTATTAGATGATAACTAAATGCAGAGGAAAGTAACTGAATGCGTGAGCCTGTGTTTCTTCTTTCGGAGGTTTCAGACGCTGTGTGCGTTCCTTGGTTATTTTATATCTTTAAATATCACACCCGCAGCATACAATAACAACTGAAATCTACCTCCAATAGTAGCTCTGCGTCTCAACACGGGTTTGTGTTGACTGTGTCCTTCTGTTTGACCCATGATCTGATGCCAGTGGAAGAGAAAACTGTGGCGGAAGCGAGACAACCGGGACGTCTGTCGCTGCAAACCGACCTGCGTTACCTCCCCTGTGACGACCTCGGCCTTCCGAAGGCGGCTGATAGCATCAACGCAAGTTCCCAGGATGACTAGTAGCAGGATCACGCTAAATACAGCACTGAAACATAAGAGACACATCGCTTGCCGGTTAAGAATGATAGTACACTTTATCCTTTCGTTTTAAAACTGTTTTAGTGTGCAATGTTACGAGCCACTGAAAGATTAACAACTGCACGTCAGCCTTGACTGACGTGGTTTTGTTTTCTCTCTCCCTCTCCCCATACCCTCGGGTGGTGGTAGGGCGGGAGTAGGTGGTGGGAGGGGGGAGGGGAGAATGATGGGGTGACGGTGAAGGAACGAGGTCGGCTCAGTTTCCTACTCCTTGGCAAGTTATTTGATATCAGTAAATATCACACCCGTAGCATACAATAACAACACTGTTCCATTATCTTTCACGTTTCAGTCCTAGTAAAAGAGACTAGGATTATGGCACTCATGTTCGGCGACTGAAGATGATGACTGACTGACAAACTGACTTACATCACAACGAGCGCCGCAGCATCGTCTGTGATATTAGGACGGTGAAAACACTCGACACCTTGCGTCGTGATGTTGTGGTTCTTCATCTGCAGATCTGTACGACAGAAAAGCACATGTGTTGAACTACGTAGAGAGAGGGTGGGTGCCGGAGTGCATGGGAGTATAACGTTCTTTTTCCACCAGGTAAGGGTGTTACCAAACACGGGGCAACGAAGAAAAGGACAGTACAAATATTTGGCCCCAGCCAGGATTCGAACTCACGACCCGAGCATTGAGAGTCCAAACGCTCTACTTAGTCAGTAGTCATTCGGCTGTCCCGGCTCCCCTAGAGAGAGAGAGAGAGAGAGAGAGGGGGGGGGGGGGCATAAAGTCGTGTCAACTGTCGCCATGATTTTATTCGGGTTCCACTTTTTCAGTCCTGCTGGATCTTCGTGGAGGTAGGTGGGGACCCACACCAACGGACAAAAAAATAAAGGGAGACAAAGAAGTATAAACTATTGTACAGGATCCAACAGGAGTAAGTCTCCTTAGTGGAGTAAACGCAAAATTATCAGCTATCCCCAAAGACTCACACACACACACACACACACACACACACACACACACACACACACACACACACACACACACACACACACACACAAAATAATAATAATCTATGTATTGTCTGTCTGTCTGTCTGTCTGTCTGTCTGTCTGTCCATCCGTTTGGTTGGTTGGTTGGCTGGCTGATTGACTTTGTAACACAGAAAGAACCAAAACATGCTAAACGCATACTAGTGAATCCTAACCCAATTCCTGCTAAGTAAGTGTGGGTCTGTACACACCTGGCCTCACTTAAAAAAAAATCCTAATTAATTTATTTCTGCATGGATTCATATCTGGTGTGATGGGAGTGTTGCACGCTGGTTATACATGTACTCATGTTCGCTGCAATAAGACCGGTTAAAGAAAAGTTAATTTAGCCTGAATATTTGCATAAAGACCCCTCCCCCCTCCCCCCACAAAAAAGTCAAAAACGTGGTTTACTCGTGCGCGGAACTGATGAAATGTGTTAAAGTGTTGGCCTACTGTAGTCTGTGCTATACTTAATTGGCGGAACCGGCCGAAACACGCAAAAACCAGTTAGCGTCTTCACATTCTTCACCACCCCTTAACCTCAGTCTTTGTATGCACTTACATTAAAATCTTCTCTTACGTCGCATTTTTTTTTATGAACGTGATGTGTCAGACGAAAAGGGCGGCACAGTGTCCTACATTGCACCTACATGCCATTCGTTGTCAGAATACACTACAACCTTACTCGTGCTAAAGTAAGCGGCTTGTTTGTCTGAGTGCATGCCCTTGTCACGAGCTTGTGGCGTTTCGTAGCAGCCCAAATGAAATTTTTTTTTTCCAGTTTGCCAGGGGGAAGAATATAAATCTAGGGGCACCTGTCCTTTTAAAGTTACGCTTACTGCGCACACACACTAGGCTAGTATATGTAACGAAGACAGCTTGTGTAGGTTATCAAATACGTACGCACGCACGCAGACACACACACACACACACACACACACACACACACACACACACACACACACACACACACACACACACACACACACACACACACACACACACACACACACACCTCCTTGGCACGCACGCACGCAGACACACACACACACACACACACACACACACACACACACACACACACACACACACACACACACACACACACACACACACACACACACCTCCTTGGCCGACGCTGCAGGTGAAGATGACCCAGGCCAGGCCGAGTGACCAAGATTCAAGACTCAAAGTATTTAAATGTTTGAGCTGCTGATACTTCTGACCCATGAGAGAGAGAGAGAGAGAGGTTTGGTTCTTTTTCAAGGGCAGAAACTTTGGCACACGTGCTAGTTTGTAATTTGCCGTGGGTAAACTACAAAACAAAATCCAAGAAACAGAGAATACTCATAGAACGAATGAACAAAAACAGAAATACTAATCAGTGGAGAGAGACAGACAATCAGCCTTGCGTTTAGTTGGCGCCTGAATAAAACCCCAACACGTTTTCCAGTTTGAAACTTTGCTTTAAAGGGGCTAATGCTCTCATTTTTATGCTCACAGTTCCTCCTCAGCTGTTCTCGTGCGATCTATCATCACACAGCTTACACACCTGGACAGTGACAGCGTCTGTAATGCTGTCTGCCGCCCAGCGTGTCAACCGCATCATTGAGTACACTTCTGTTGGCTCAGTAACATTTGAGATGCTGTCACTGTGCAGGTGTGTAAGTGGTGTGATGCTAGGTACCAGGCACCCGTATGTAAAACTCGAGGTTAATTTAACTCACGGCATCGGGCCTGACCCAGACTAGGACAAAAGAAACCCCAAATAATTTTTTTTTTTTTAAAGGAAGCGAAGAAAGGTAGGAAAAAATCCTTCTCAAACGGCTTAGGCACCATGGTGGAATGGACCCGCTTCCTGGTTAAACAAACAAACAAACAAAAAACCCTAGAGCTATTTTAGTTCGAGGTTACACTCTAACCCGGGGCTAAAAGCCCTAACCTCGACTATTACATACGGGCCCTGGAAAACAGCTCAGAACGACTTGTGAGCATAACAACTGTACAAATTGCGCCTTTAACTCTCAAAAGCCCATACAAAAACGCCATTTTGCTTGAAATCTTCAGGTTACTGGGAGCCAATTCAAGCCACTATTCTGCAGCGGTCTTGGGCCTTGCTGATAGGCTCACGCCTTGCGAAATAGTGGCTTGAAGTGGCTCATACTGGTGCCGGTGCAGTGGCTTGTGTTGTTGTTGTTGTTTTTGGACAAGTCTTTTCATACAGTTGGGCAGGGACTGGTCGTGCCCGGACTATGAAGAGTTAACGACATTAAGGAAGCACGTGAAAACCATGCATTATGTAACAGCAGTGTTATACGTGATACTGAGAGCAAACAAAAAACCTCTGACACACCGACTGAGAATTCCGACACCCTCGGACACACAATACGCATTTAGGTTCTTATCTAAAAATCCCCCCCCCCCTCCCAAGCCAAACACCCTGCAGAGCACACTTCTTTTTTTTCTTTATTTTTGGCTTTTCTTTTCTGTGCTTTCCCCCTGCGTTTTTTCCCCTCCCTCAGCACGTTCCTTGTTTTTTCCTCATAATTTACATAGGCACGAGTACCCAAAGTGTAAGCGTGATATTGTGGGGTCGAGACCTCTATCTGATTCTCTTCCTAAACACAGACTGCACACTGGGAAACAAATATGTTTGGTTGATAGTCTGTTTAAAGTGCTGTTCGTTGTTTCATCCGATTTGTTTTTATGATTTTCTTCGTCTC
>JACVVK020000188.1:22500-30000 GCA_018292915.2 Batillaria attramentaria | reverse complement strand
GTTTTGACGAACGTTTATTCCGATTTACCACCCCAGCAGTCTGGAACTCGCTGCCTGCTATTGTGAGACTGCAAACTACTCTGTCATATTTCATGTCAGAGTTTCAGACTCAACTTGCCTTCTGCTGTTGGGTGGGTGCGGGTGTTTGGGGGTTTAACGTCCTGTTCCACCACATAGGCGTGATGCCTTCTGCTGATACATGTAACTGTGGTGCCTGCTGTTTTATTTATTTATTTATTTTTTATTTTATTTTATTTTATTTTATTTTATTTATTTATTTTTTTATTTTTTTTTTTGCTGCCCCAACTCTTTTGCCAGTTCCAGTGGTGTTCCTCCCAGGTAATGGGTGGAATCCACGGAGGGCTCGGAAGCTGGGGCATTTTTTTTTTATTATGCATGATGATGGAGATGAGAACGATGGTAAGATGATGCCATGGAGGTACGTGTGGTTTGGGACTGCGGGACAGGGCCGAATTCCACGCTTCCTGTCAGAAATACCCCGGCATTAACCAGTACCGGGAACTACGGCATCTGCGGTGCCGGCCGTGTAATCATCCACATCAGAAGACGTGTCAGATGGTGCCTGCTGTTTTAGTGTGTGTTCCATGTACTTGAGATTAATGTGTCAATGAATGCGTGAGTTGATCTATTGTCAAGAATTGTGCTGTATAAGTGTGATTTATTATCACTATTATTACTTTTGGTGAAGGTGAGCAGGCTTGGAGTTTTCCAAAGTTCAAATGGAATCAGCCACGTGCGAACTCAAATGCCCTTGCATACACCTAATAGTGAGCAGGGTTAGGATTTTCACTCACAGGGAATGGATGGATGGAAGAGCGACAACTCTGACTTTGTATCCTCGATAGCGCACGTAGTGGGTCTCGTGTAAGTACGAAATACTTTGAACAGTGTAGTGGACTAAGGTCAGTGGAACGGAAAACAAATAGACCGCATCCACATGCTTTGTGTAGCACTAGCTGTTTCTACTGAGCACCCCGTTTCAGGTGGATCTACATAACAATATGGTTCACGCCAAAAGCGGCTGGCAAAATCAGCATTGAAAATGGCGGTACAGGTGTTCAATTGCATTAAATGATTTGATGTTGTCTGGCGCAGCAGCGGGTGCAAATACTCCAAATAAATTATACCAAATCAAATACCCAGTCAGACCTCCCCCCCCCCCCAACGCCCCCCGCCAACCCCTCAAAGCACAACAACAACAGCAACAGCAACAACTTACACACACACACACACACACACACACACACACACACACACACACACACACACACGCACGCACGCAACGAAAGAAAGACAGGAGTAAGGAGAACCCAGTACCTGTCGGTATGGAACTCAAACACACAAACACACGAAGACCCACGTGGTGACTTTGAAGTGGCAAAAACATCTCTTTGCTATAGCTGTGACCGTCACACTTCCAAGTCCACCTCGACCGCGAACGAAACGACTTAAGGAAAATAAAAAAGAAAAGTACGGACAGGAAAGGGAACTGCGCATTAACCCACTGAAAATGACCCTGCAGGGTGATAACCTCTTTTAAACCCCCAAGGAGTGTGCCTCTAGCATTCCTGCGTTGCGGTAGACAATAAACATTATCCAATCACCAGTAACAGTTCTGTCCCGCCGTTGCTGGGCCCCTGGGTCAGTAGGTCACGGCCTTGACCCTGCTGTCAAATAAGTTGTCTGGCTACCTCAGCCTGTACCTTATCGTAAGACGGAGAAAAAGTGGTCAAGTTTTGTTTGATCCGTGAGAGCATTCGAAAGAGTTACGCTGCGGGACGGAAACTGACACAGAGGTACCGCTTTCATACCGTACTTCCTGAAATAAACTGTGTTTATTTCCTGAATTCTGGGCATGAATACCTTCCTCGTTAGCCTGTCATTTTTTTTAATTATTTAGTCTCAATGATAATACGTGTATTAGTCATCTGTTACCAAGCCCCCTTACCTAGTGAAGCCAGGCCATGTGTTCTGCAATGGTTTTCTTGAATGCAAAGAATATCAACAAAGCAGTTTTCGATCTCCCCCATACCAAAACAACTGAAGTCTCGAAGAAGAGGGTGGCTGGGTGGGTGTTCAGGGGTTTAACGTCCTTTTGCACCACGTAAGGGTGATATCCAAGACGGGGCAATGAGAAAAAGGCCATCACAAATATTTGGCCTCTGCCGGTATTCGAACTCACGACCCTAGCATTGGGAGTACAATGCTCTACCATTCGGCTATCCCGGCTCCCGTCTCGAAGAAGAAGAAGAAGAATGTGTAATAATAATAATAATAATGGGTATTAGACAGGCCCTCTACCATTCAGCCTAAAGCGCCACGAAAACAACCCAACACGCACGCTCACGTGAATCACACGCATTCTCTAACACATCAGTAGGACATCAACACATTAGAGTCACGTGGTACGAAGTCAGATCAGGTATTTACGTGTAGAATTTATTATGAATTTTGTTGTTGTTGTTGTTGTTGTTGTTGTTGTTGTTGGGGGGGGGGGGGGCGCTGAAATCCAAAGCACAGGGGGGAAGAAGCCGGAGTACCCGGAGAGACCCCCCGACCATCGGCGCGAATGAACGGTGACATGTACATGATTATACTAGAGAGAAAACTTTGATGCTCTGAGTGGGACTCGAACCTGACCTCTCGCACTGGTGGACGACCGAGTCTTCACCACAAAACTGCGGACCAATTACTCTTCGTATTAATGCGTATTAATCCGAGAAATGTTATCTCAAGTTTCACGCGTCTGGTCGTTTTGTGCAAACGGCAATCGATTGAAAGCAAGCAGCTGAACACCGCGCGACGTCTCAGGTTACGGGTCACATTCCGGACACACTAACCTAAACGGACACTAGACACGCCAGGAGTAAAATAAAGAAGAGTTCCCAACGCGCCAAACGCAAACTCAGAACAACCCTGTGGCGATTTCTACCGTGATCTAGAAAAAAGGGTCCAAGCATGTATCAGACATAGACTTTTAGGCTTTTTTTCCCCCAGATGACGGCAAGTTAAAGTGCGTTGTGGTCTTTTGATTGCAGGAGTTGGTCACGACCCGATGTAGGTGATGATCGGTCTATTACGCCGCAGCATGGTGACGACTAGGCCAGGATGTGTCTTCCCCGAACACTCATGGGTTAGCCCGAACTAGGTGACGACATCCCCACTGTGCGTTCCACATGTCGGTATGGCCACCGGTCGCAAAGCAACGCTCTCAAAACTGACTTCCCCGCTTTCTCCAAGGCCGCGTCAAACAGTGGACACCCCCCAATCCTGTCAATCAAAAGGGCCGAGCCCCCAGAATTTAACCAATCTCGCGGCATAGTGACCACAACACAACCTTTTTGCCAGACACCACTGACAAACGAGGCAAGCACATGTAGTCTGATATGACGGAAACATGGAAAGAAAGCAGTAAGTCCACTGACGTCATTTGAGGAAAAAGACCATGAAGTCATCATCTTGAAATCCCCCCCCCCCCCCCCGTCCCCCGGACGGCTTTTCCCATAAAATGACGTCATGCACGGAATAATTTAATCATTTAATCATAATAATGAGTATTGTATAGGCGCTTTACCCAATTTCATGAATCGGCTGAAAGCGCCGCGAACTGAACCCAGCATGCACGCTCACGTGAATCACACGCATTCTCTCACACACTGGACATAAACACATTACAATCACGTGGTGCGAAGGGTCAGCTCAGCTATTTAAAGTTCGGAATTTAGAATTGCAGTTGTGTTTCAAATTTGGTGGGCTGAAATTTCCAAAGCGGAGGGGGGAGGAAGCCGGAGTACCCGGAGAGAACCCCCGACGATCGGCCCGAATGAACGGTGCCACATGCGAGAAAGAAAAATTGTTTGCCCCGAGTGGGACTCGAACCTCCGTCCTCTCGCATTGGTGACAAGTCTCTTAACCATTAGACCACCGACCGCCCCGTGGTTTGCCAATACACGGCGGAGGAAAGGGGCGCGGTTTTGGCCTCAGGACTTACCGAGTGGCGTCGTCTACCACGGTACTTGGTAACTACGCGAGGATGCCTCACTATACAGGCGGATCCTGATTTAAGGGTGGGTGGGGTGGGTGTTTGAGAGTTTAACGTCCTTTTCCCACCACGTACGGGTGATATCAAAGACGGGGCAACGAGAAAAAGGACAGCACAAATATTTGGCCCCAGCCGGGATTCGAACTCACGACCCGAGCATTGAGAGTGCAATGCTCTACCATTCGGCTATCCCGGCTCCCCGGAGCCTAATTATTTAAGCGCAGCTCGTGGGTTACTCTTCTTTAATTTACTCCCGGGCGCGCGCAAACGTAAATTATCTTTCGGCGCAGGCGCCGTCAACAGCATCCGGTTGTCGTGCGAACTTCCTTCCGGTACAGAGTGGCCTGAATGATGATCACGTCCCTGTACACACGTACAGACACTTGTCCACCGTCATCTGCTAAAACAGCCTAAGTGCCCTGAATTTGATAAAAGCTTATGGTGTTTTTCCAGATGATGATATCGGTGTGACGGTGGTGATAAATAAGGATGTACTTAAACCAGGTCATGTCTTTAAGGTCATGTATCTTCCCATAATTGCGTGTTCAGTGTTGATCGAAGGGCAATATCATGACTGTTGTCACGTCGGTGATGCATGTTGTATTCTAGCTAATGATACGAGGGGTGCACCAGAAGTAGTGTCACTGGTACTGTAAAACGTACACGAGTACATGTAACGCCACCAAACTCCTCTATGTTCTAATAATAATGATAATAATGAGTATCGTATAGGCGCTTTACCCAGTTTCATGAAGCGACTCAAAGCGCCGCGAACTGAACCCAACACGCACGCTCACGTGAATCACACGCATTCTCTCACACTCTGAACATAAACACATTACAATCACGTGGTGCGAAGGGTCAGCTCAGCTATTTAAGTTTCGGAATTTAGAATTGCATTTGTTTTTCAAATTTGGTGGGCTGAACATTCCAGAGGGGGAGGAAGCCGGAGTACCTGGCGAGAACCCCCGACGATCGGCCCGAATGATCGGTGCCATATACGAGAAGGAAACATTTTTTGCCCCGAGTGGGACTCGAACCCCTGACCTCTCGCATTGGTGACACTAGACCACCGACCGCCCCACACATCACTCCGGGTCGTGAGTTCGAATCCCCAAACAACCACCCGCCCACCCACCCATACATCACTCCACTAGTCATGCAAAGTTTCAACTGCCCACTTAACACGAGAAGATGATTATGGTTCCTTGATGCAAAATTTAATAAGTATGAAAACAAAACGGAAATCATGAACACCCTGGAACTGACAAAATCTCATGCCATGGCAGCATCACTGTGCTCGCACAGTATATGCTCTACAGTCTGAAGCGACTGAATAAACCCTGCTACTTGATGGTGAACAGATCAGGTATAGTGTTGAACTTTGAAATGACGGCTTTTTAGAGGTCCGCGGCCATTGTGTGTCGAGAGGCCAATGCCGATGCAAATAGATTTATGGGACAGAGTGGAGAATGCAGAGTGGTTGATCCAAGAATTTTTTTTTTAAAGTTCGCTACAATACACCGTAATAATTCATGCTTAATATGAAATCGGAAAATGTCAGACTGATTTTTGGTTGTTCCAAATTCGGAGTTCTTTTAATTATTTACTTTCTTTTATCAGAAAAGTGGACAATGTTTTTTATTTTTTTTTATTTTGATCAAGTCTCCTGGGGTAGTCTTTATTTTTTTGCGACAAACATCCACACACAAAAGACAAAAGAGATAAAAAATGACGAGAAATAATTTCTGTCCATTTCTCCAGTATAACCTTCTCAAGCAGCCAGTATAACAAGCATATTACACGTGTACAGATAAACCACGCACCTAAAGGGTCAAACCACACTGTGCAACAGGAACAAAGGAAGGTTTTGTTTGTACGGGACAATTTGACATAAATCCCAGTCTCATCACTGTGAAACTACCGCACATGTATAATAATGCCCCCTCCATCGAAGTGCACTTTGTATTGTATAATTTATTTCTGTTTATTTTTTTCTCAGAGATGCATCTAGTGTTCTTTACAAAAGTTTGCTTGGTTAAATTTAATTATTTGTTAATATTGAATTTATGTGATCGTCTGGGGAGCCGGGGTGGCCGAATGGTAGAGCGTTGGACTTCTGGTGCTCGGGTCGTGAGTTCGTATCCCGGCTGGGGCCAAATATTTGTGCTGGCTTTTTCATTGTTGCCCCGTCTTTGATATCACCCGTACGTGGTGGAAAAGGACGTTAAACCCCCAGCCACCCACCCACCCACCTTATGTGATCGTCTTATACCAGTTAAGCTGGCAAAGAAAATCACTAAAAAGAAAAACTGCCTCCATTGTCTGTAGACATAGAAAGCCACATCTGTTTGGTTTTTCCTTTTCTTCTGCGGCCCCTGTACTGGACTCTGCCTCCCTTGATTAAGCTGGTGGTTTTGATGAATTCGGTGGTCTTTAGGAGTTCCATTTTGGTGCCCCAGGGTTTTTCTGTGAGCGTTGCTCCATTCGTCCAAAGCTGTGTCCTTGCTTCTTCGAAAAGGGGGCAAGACGGCAGAGTGTGCTTCGGGGTCTCGTGGGGGGGGGGGGGGGGGGCTGTTTCGCATAAGCAATCTATCTGTTTGGTTAAAATGTATAATTGCCGGGGGAAAAAAAAAACAAAGTTACAGTGTGTCTGTCAAGAAAAATGATTGATTTTCTCAGACTGAGAGAAGCCAGCCGCACAATCAGTAACATTCTGCGCATTCAAAATTGCTCTCTGTTTCAAAACAGGAATCAGCCCAGGAAGGGTCTAGCTGTGCCAACGAAACTGGTACACGACACCACAAATGATGTACAGGCTTATCTCTCGTGTACTCGGTATGTGTTGCCGAAAGCGACGTCACCGTTCCGAGTAAGCAGGAAGATAGGTGACGCACATTTCATTGCGGAAGGACCTATTTCTTGGTTGGAGTGCTTTATTTTCAGTTATCACACTGACTCATATTAACAGCACGATCAGTATAACAATTAGCAATAGTACACTCACAATGAGGAGCTACGCTGCTTACGGAAGTTACACGCCTTCTTATTCAGTACTGACATCACTGTCTTGTTCGGTAAACAATGACTAATGCTAAACCTCTCTTCAAAATTCAATATAACTTTATTGTCTGTCGATGGCAGAAAAATCAAAGTCAAAGAAGTTTATTTCTGTAGCCTTTTCTAGGGTGTGGAGGTAATACAGAAAATCAGAGCGAACGTGGATGCTCTGAATGTAGGAAATTGGCCGCAGCCGGGATTCGAACTCACGACCCGAGCATTGAGAATCCAACGCTCTACCTTTCGAAGCACCCAGGCAGTCAGGCTGTCAGTCCTTCGGAGTTTTCTACGCGTCTTAGATCAGATCACCTGTTTCTGTTGATGTTGTCTATTTTTCGTCACCAAATTTGCTGACACTCTCTCTCTCTCTCTCTCTC
>JACVVK020000188.1:0-17500 GCA_018292915.2 Batillaria attramentaria | reverse complement strand
TAACCTCGAGTTTTACATACGGGCCCAGAAGGTGAAGAATCAAGTGAAAGACCACCGTCCACCACACCATCCACCCCCCCCCCCCCACACACACACACCACCCGCCACACCACCCACCTTCCCTAAATTGGATGCCACTCAGTAGTACGGAGCGTAAGACATTGTTTCGGCGGGGATCACAGTCATTGATCTCGGTCCCGATTGTCTGTCCCTATCTGACGTCACTCGCTGGTGGCCTAGACTGATTGGTCCTGTCCTCCATTTCCAGGGATGGGTGTATGGGGGACGGGAGGAGGGGGGAAATCTATAGGAGGTAGTGCCCTCCACCCCCCACCCCCCGGGATCCCCCACCCACCTTACAAAGAAAGTAAGATGGCGACAACGATGTGCTGGACTATTCACATTTTGTGCAGATGTGCATTATCTATAGAACCAATTCCCAAGGTGGACGGGCGCTTTTCTAGATGGCTCCAGTGTTTCACACTTCGCCATTGACATGCCCCAAAATGGAACCTTTCCTACTTTAGGTTATTGATCCGAAAAAGTATGTGTGTGTGTGGGGGGGGGGGGGGGGGGATGATTGCCGTAAATTTCTTCCGCCCAGCTCTCTCTCTCTCTCTCTCTCTCTGTTTCTGTCTGTCTGTCTCGTGTGTGTGTGTGTGTGTGTGTGTGTGTGTGTGTGTGTGTGTGTGTGTGTGTGTGTGTGTGTGTGTGTGTGTGTGTGTGTGTGTGTGTGTGTGTGACGGGGCTTGTTTCCTTTAATCTGTTTTAGCTGTCGTCTGGTCTGGCTGGAATGGGTCCGGTTTTGGGGTTTTTTTTTAAATCCTGTTTTCTCTAAGGATGGCCTTTAGTCAGGAGGCGTCCCACTGATCCTAGCCTTGCCCGTGGAAATAGCTGTTTAAAGGTCTCATTCTTAACAAAAAGCCACAATCAGTGTGTGTGTGTGTGTGTGTGTGTGTGTGTGTGTGTGTGTGTGTGTGTGTGTGTGTGTGTTTTAACTATCCGACTGTTCAAAGTGCACAGCCAACTATATCACAGTTACAGAGTTTCAACGTCTACGAAACCACCATAAAAGCCTAGCAAAACCTGATTTCATGACTCAGCCTGTGTTTTAACACTGTAGTGGTGTGTCTCCCTGACTGACCAAAAGCATTATGAAGTCACCGCTCACGCTCTGGTTTTATGTGTCTCCAAAGCTCTGAAACTCCGCAACTGTGACAGAGTTGACTGTGCATTTTGCACAGACGCAGGGTTTTAAAACACGTTAACACGTTGTTTGCGGCTTTTTGTTAATATTCCAGACCTTTAATTTTCCACTTCTCAATCTCTGTCCGTCTCCCGCCTCCTCCCGTACGCACCAGCCAACCCCACGCACGATTCTTTTTTGACAGAAAAAAAACAAACACGGAGTACAAAAAGGACATCCTGCACAATTAACTTTTACAGCCCCCAGCGGCTTTTTTTGTTTTGTTTGTTCTTTTGTGTTTGTCTGACCACGCACGGGTGCCAAGAAAGACGAGAGGAAGCGGAAAATGTCGCCTCATTATTCGGGCTCTCACGACCAGGAATCGACTTCAACGCCCGAGCATTGATGACGTCAGTTCAGCGTTTTCAGCCTTGCTGCTGTGCAACGGCACAGGCAATAAGTCCATGACGTCATTTGATGAAATACATTGACGTAATAGTCTTTTTTCACAAAAATGACGTCATGGATTTATTGTCTTCTGCAATTACACGGCAGCTTGGACCTAAGGCCGATGTTACACGGGGCTGTTTTTAGTCCAAACAAACAGCGAACATGGTGTTTTTCCGTGTTTCTCGTGTGACATGCGCGCGCACACACACACACACACACACACACACACACACACACACACACACACACACACACACACACACACACACACACACACACACACACACACACACACACGTGTCTACCGCTAGGGTAATCTGAAATAAATCATCGTGTAAAAGTTCTTTAAACAGGGATACTGCACGAGATAAACATCCGTATCTGTAGTGTGTAGCCTACATTTTCGCTTCCTCCCCAAGATTATAAAAAAAAAGGACAGGAAATGCGGACCTCCTTAAAAACCCGTCCGACAACTGTCAACAGCCAGCGGCTTCTTCCAAAAGGATTTATTCCCAGTTCCATTTTGGCAGTGCCCAGACCAGCCGGCAACTCAATTTGCCAATCGCAATGATGGAGAGGACATGAAATATCGCCGCAATTTCCCTCCCACAGCAAACGCCGAGCAGTGAACGAGGGCACTGGGTCTGGTATACGAGTATATGGACCAGCCTTTGTTCCTTGTCGTGTTTGCGGAAGACAGCCGGGGGTCAGCCGAACTGGCGGGCAGTAGTACTCTGATTCAGAAGTGCTGACGACGGTTGTTAAAGACGGTTTCGTTCAGCTCGAAAGTGCTGCAATTCTTGTGTTATAATTAAGTTTGGGGGTGGGGTGGGTGTTTGGGAGTTTAACGTCCTTTTCCACCACATAAGGGTGATATCAAAGACGGGGCATTGAGAAAAAAGGCCAGCACAAATATTTGGCCCCAGCCGGCGGGATTCGAACTCACGACCCGAGCATTGAGAGTCCAGCGCTCTACCATTCGGCCACCCCGGCTCCCAAGTTTGATACGGAATATAGTCATGTGTAATAAGAAGTAAACCGCCACAATTGCAATGTCGTAAACAGGAGTTCCGTCCCTTAATAATAATTATAATGTATAGGCGCTTTAACCAATTTAATGAATCGGCTCAAACCGCCGCGAACTGAACCCAACACGCACGTTCACGTGAATCACACACATTCTCTCACACACTGGACATAAACACATTACAATCACGTCAGTGGTGGAAAGGGTCAGCTCAGCTATTTAAATTTAGGAATCTAGAATTGCGTATATATTTCAAATTTGGTGGGCTGAATATTTCCAAAGCAGAGGGGGAGGAAGCCAGAGTACACGGAGAGAACCCCCGACGATCGGCCCGAATGAACGGTGCCACGTACGAGAAGGAAGAATTCTTTGCCCCGAGTGGGACTTGAACCCCTGACCTCTCGCGTTGGTGACAAGTCTCTTAACCACTAGACCACCGACCGCCCCTACTTCAGCTCACTTTGTCGTTGTCTTTGTGGAAGAAAGGAAACGTCTCTCAACCAGAAGACGAGTTAGAGGGACTAATGCTACCATTTTTTTTTTTATATGCTCACAGATCGTTCTGAGCTGTTTTCGTGGTTTCTATCATCACACCACTTAGATACCTGTACAGTGACAGCGTCTGTAATGCTGGCACTGAGTCAACAGCAGCGTACTCGATAATATGGCGGCCACACTGACTGGGCGCTCTAATATTGTCAGAACAGTCGTAGAATTTGAATGTTCGGCCGCTCGCGCAAAGTGTATCGCATGAAAAGCTGTACTAATCATCAAGTTGAGTATTACATTTTCGAGTGTACAGGCGCACTCAAGAGCGAAACTGTTCTAAAACGTAGCTGGCTTAACACTTTCAGCCCTGCCACCGTATCACCTACGGTCTCGTAGACCCTAACAATAATATGCGTGTATGTGACCGACTCCCATACGCTCTGCACAGTGGAAGATCCCCTATAGGATGGATCCAATACTTCTTGAGAAACAGGGTTTTGTTTGCAAGAGCCCAGCTTTAGATCTAGCACACTTGTAAAACTCCCAGGCAGAGAGCGTTATCGCTATTGAGATTCCTTCAGGGCTGAAAGGGTTAACAAAGATGGATTTATCCCGTTTAAGACGTTGCTACAGTGTAAAGATATGCGTCTGTTCATAAGACACGTGGTCTAACCTGAAAAGAAACGTCCTCAAAAAGTTTTTAATCAAAGCGACACCAGAAAAGGGTGGGGTGGGTGTTTGGGGGTTTAACGTCCTTTTCCACCACATAGGGTGATATCAAAGACGGGGCAACGATGAAAAAGCCAGCACAAATATTTGGCCCCAGCCGGGAGCGACACCAGAAAAACTGACCGCCATTTTGACCAACACCCGCGAAAGACATCAGTTTCTGTTGAGAGAACATCTTTCTCCACAAGTGCAGTATGTGTTTTGCGATGAACGGACGGCGAACTGACGTCATAAAAACAGCGATTAGAACGTGCGAGAGGTACAAAGAGGCAACACAGTTTGCTAGCGTTCTGAAAGGTCCATCCGTCTGCAGCCGTGTTTTGTACGGCGCTTTTTCGCACGGGCGGAGTGAGGCTGGAGTATGGGGGTTATCAGAAACATCACGCTGAAACTGCGACACTTTGTGCTGGTCGCTCCGAACTCACAAAAAACGGCGCTTTTTTTTAAAAGAGTATGTTAAGATAAGATTCTTCTTTTGACAGACTGAAGTTCATAGTTGTTGTATCAACAACAACTTCATTGTTGAAAAAAAAAAAAAACAAAAAAACAACCCAAAAAACAAGAAAGAAAGAAAGAAAGAAAGAAAAACACTTTCTGACTGAAGGTGGTTTTTATTTGGACAAGTGTCTTTTCCTAAAATCATAAGGCAAAACCTGGTGGGCAAAATCGGCCAAAATTGTGATTTTTGTTTTTGATTTTTTTTTTTAGATGAAACTTTAGAAGAAACAATCACAGTCTGGTGTAGGTCACAAAATGACCAACAACATTCGATAATACATACTGTGGAAAGTTCTTCTTGTTGCTGCTGTTGTTGTTTTCGTTGTGTTTTGGGTTTGTTTGTTGTTTTTTAGTGGTTTGTTTGTTTGTTGTTGTTTTGTTTGTTTGGGTTTTCTTGTTGTTCTTTTTTTGGCTTAGGTTTTTTTTCTCTCTGTGTGTGTGTGTGTGTGTGTGTGTGTGTGTGTGTGTGTGTGTGTGTGTGTGTGTTGTTTTGTTGTGTTTTTGTTGTCTTGTTTAGTTTGGTTTGTTTGTTTGTTTTGTAGGGAAAGGAGGGGGGGGGGGGCGCATTGTTTCCAACCACGTAAGGAAGATATCAAAAACGCAGCAATGAGAACGGGATCCACCCCCCCCCCCGCCCCCTCCCTCCTCCCCCCCCCCCTCCGCACCACCACCACCACCAATCGGGAATCACCAATCACAGAATGCCAAGTGCCCTGCCAACACGGTTATGTTCCGAGAAGCCAAGAAAGGGACAGATAAGCCTGGAGGCGTGTCAGCGAAAGAATGGGGTGCTGCGGTGCCTCGATTTCGGACACCCGGGTCGATGAACTTGCCATCACGGACCTACAAGATGACCTGACACTAGTGGACCGCTTTCAGGACATCCACTTTGTCGTGTTCCCTAGTCATTAGGGGACACCATTAGTGGTCATCTAACTCAATGAGGTCCGAGAGAGGCTTGAATACCAAAGCAAGCGTGAGTGTCTGGAATAGAACAGCAAATGACGTACTACACGGTCAGATTGCGTTTGGTAACTCAGGCGATAATCTTTTTATGGAGACGCTTCCGTGGACCTACTGCAGAGAGGTTATGCAGGAAGTTGTGACCTAATACATGTTATAACAGCCAGTGTTTCGTTTTTGCGTTTCTTCTCGGCGTAAGTGAGAGCAGCCTAAATATTTTCACTGTTTTTCGTTGTTGTTGATAGTGGTGTTGGTGGGTTTTTGTTGTTATTGTTATTGTTGTTGGTTTGTTTGTTTTTTTTAATCCGGTAAGCCCTTCTCAAGGAATGAAACTGTTCCAAAAGAACACTTTGACGTCATTCACTGACGTCACTGTTTCAGTCCCCACAGTTTAATAAAGGTTTTAGGGGTACATGTCAGTTACTGAAGAAGACTACATTTGACATTGCCACGTGAGGTTCTCGGAAGGTGTGTGTGTGTGTGTGTGTGAGTGTGTGAGAGTGAGTGTGCGAGCGTGTGCGTGCGTGCGTGCGCGCGCGCGCGCGTGTGTGTGTGTGTGTGTATGTGTGTGTGTGTGTGTGTGTATGTGTGTGTGTGTGTATGTGTGTGTGTGTGTGTGTGTGTGTGTGTGTGTGTGTGTGTGTATGTGTGTGTGTGTGTGTGTGTGTGTGTGTGTGTGTGTGTGTGTGTGTGTGTGTGTGTGTGTGTGTGTGGAGAAATGCAATACACAATGGGTAACATCCTTCGACAGTTTCTCATTAAAATAACTAAACACATGGGTTCTGACGCCTTAGCCAATGTTTTCCGCTGCCAAGTTTTCTCGGCTCCTCCAAAGTTTTTTCATTTCCCCTGTCAAGAACATGTTTAATCTAAGCCTTCGGAAAGCTGCTGAATGAAGTATTACTCTCTGAGAGCTTTTGGCTTTCTAGCCAATTTCAGTTTTTGCGGAGTGAAAATAGAGAGCTACAGCAGTGGTGGGAAAGCGCCTGTTAAATGAATCTGTAAAAAGTTCTGCCACGCGAACACCGTCATGAAATGCTGGAAACAAATCAATGGCTGAACACAGTCGCTTTCCCGAAAAAGAAATGGATGCCCCAAACTGCGGGACAAACATAGTTACGTCCCTTGCTGGAACAATTTGGACGTAGGCCTATGCGCCTGCCATTGTGAAAATGAAAGTTTTTTTTTTTTGTTTTTTTTAAGACACTGTTAAATGTGGCTATTTGGTGTTAGGACAAAATGACCGTGGGGTCATGTTTAGTGTTTCTTTGGGATACCATGTTTGGTGAACGTACTAGTCTGTAGTGGTGATTTTGTTGTCATGAAAAAGCGTGATTTTCGTGATTTTTGTGTTATGTAGGTCAAGGTGCATGGCTGGTGGTCGCAAAAAGAGGCAAGCTGCCAGGGAAGCTGGGACGTTTTGCACAGAGGTCGGACACACGTGAGGCAAGCGGATTTATGTTAACTGCCTCTTGGCCTAAAGAGAAAGTAGACGTGCATTACTCCAGTGAGGCATGAGCGGAAAGGAGACATTCACATTTTTTAAAACTCCTGTCAGGTGAATGCCTTTGAATGGTCTGTTCATGGTAGTAATTGTTTCTAGACTGAAGCATATTTAGGGGTGACCATGATGCCTGAGGCTAATAGGGAATATATAGACATTTTGAGGCCCTGTGAATTTGTGTCCGTCACCCTTTTGTTGAGACTGACGTAAACTGTGGCTCGTGATTGGCTAAAAGGCTTACCATTCTTGCAATAACCTGTAGTGCATGGTACCGTCATGAAGGAACACGATCTAAGCGCTTATGAAATCCATGACATTTACGCCCTTTTTCTACATGACCTGGGAGCCGGGGTGGTCGAATGGTAGAGCGTTGGACTTCTAATGCTCGGGTCGTGAGTTCGATCCCGGCTGGGGCCAAATATTTGTGCTGGCTTTTTCATCGTTGCCCCGTCTTTGATATCACCCGTATGTGGTGGAAAAGGTCGTTAAAGCCCCAAACACCCACCCCCACTCCACATGACCTTTTTGGGGTCCGAGGTCTTGCTAGTTTCGAGAATCTTCCATTGGCAGGGTCTTTACACTGACGTCCCGGCCTCTACGCGTATGGTTATATTGTGGGATCTCTATCACGATTAGAAGCATCTCGAAATCAGCTGTCCTGAGACAATAAATGGCGAACAGTTTCCCAGTAGTCAGGAAAGTGCCCCGTGCTTGACAGCCGGATCCATCAGGTTTGGAGTAGTTGTTCACACACTTGTTCTCAGCAGTGATAATGAGGGATTGACAGAACTCAGTGTGTGTGTGTGTGTGTGTGTGTGTGTGTGTGTGTGTGTGTGTGTGTGTGTGTGTGTGACAACTGCTGTATCTTTTATTGTTCTCGCTGGCATCATTTCCTTTTAATGTTTTGATGAATTTTATTTTATCTCAATTTTCTAAACTTTGTAAGCGCTTAGAGCTCGCTAAGTATAAGCGCTATGTAAATATCCATTATATTATTATTATTATTATTATCAAAATAATAATTAGTAGTAGTAGTAGTAAAATTATTAATAAAATTATTATTATTATTATTATTATAAAATTTTATTATTAAAATCATTATTATTATTATTATTATTATTAAAATTATTATTATTATTATTATATATTACTTAGGCAAAAGCACTTTTGCAGTCAGTGCACAAGTACCTGAACAACAACTGCACAGTTTGCCTCACTTCACAGCCACCGACCCCTGACAGCGCCGGGCCTGTTTCCACAGGATAAAGCAACCAGCGACCCAAAGATCACACCTACTTGACCCACCTCCGTCTCAGCTTCTTCCAGGTCAATTCCCTGTGATAGGGGCGCAGCCATAAGCACATGACACCTAGACAAAAGCGTGAAACCCTCTCTTTACCGTACGATAAGAAAGGAGCCATGAGCACATCTAAGGTAGACGTAAGTTTGTAACCCTCTGTATGTACCGTACTCCATCATATACAACCAAGGCAAAGAGCGTGCAACCCTATCTAAACGCTCTATGGTCTGTGAGGCGTAGCAACTGTTTCTATGAGCTGTCGGAGAGGTCCACTCCCACTGGCCTCGTAAGCTTGTGTAGTATGGGTTTGGTTCGCTTATGTCCTGTGTGACAGGATATAGCCGATTCCTACTCGACTTACGGCTAATATCTGAGACAACACTTTGTGCGCGCCATCTGTATGTAATGCCTAAATGCTTTATCCTGAATAAAAAAAATAAAAAAAACGTTTCATCATCATCATCATCATCATCTCTCTCTCTCTCTCTCTCTCTCTCTCTCTCTCTCTCTCTTTAAGACTCTTAGATGAAACTGGAAGCAATGACACTAATTCGACATGCAAGGAGTTTGCGATCAGCTAGGAGAAAACAAACACTGCCTTTGTAGAATAGAACGTGAGTGGCACATTCTCAGCATGTGCCACACACAATCAGATTCGCGCATCAGGCAAGGCGCAATGGGCGTGTTTAGTGTGCGTGCGTGCGTGCGTGTGTGTGTGTGTGTGTGTGTGTGTGTGTGAGTGTGTGTGTGTGTGTGTGTGTGTGTGTGTGTGTGTGTGTGTGTGTGAGAGAGAGAGAGAGAGAGAGAGAGAGAGTGTGTGTGTGTGTGTGTGTGTGTGTGTGTGTGTGTGTGTGTGTGTGTGTGTGTGTGAGAGAGAGAGAGAGAGAGAGTGTGTGTGTGTGTGTGTGTGCGTGCGTGCGTGCGTGCGTGCGTGCGTGCGTGCGTGCGTGCGTGCGTGCGTGTGTGTGTGTGTGTGTGTGTGTGTGTGTGTGTGTGTGTGTGTGTGTGTGTGTGTGTGTGTGTGTGTGTTACGGTTCACTAATGTTGAAAACTTAACGCGTCGGAGGGAATTCTAGTTGTGGCTGCATAAGGACAGAAATGTTTTTTTTTTTAACGTTCATTTTCATATGAATTCCTGCATATGAAAGGGAGTGCCTTAAAACGATGATTTAATACATGCCAAGGGACATTAAGTTAATCCTCGTAGAAAAAGATAAATCTTTCAACCGCTTTTTTCGCAACACCGCAATATGACGGTTGAGTGTCCCGGTTTTGCTCGACAACATGCACAGGTTTTTGAAACAAGACAGAGTAGGCAGTTTTCCCACACCTGATATGGTGAACTGGTAAGGGCATGCAATCGGGTGAAAAAAAAAAACCCAAAAAACAAAACAAACAAACAAACAAGGTGAGCGGTGGTCGGACTCAGCCGCTGCGCTACTGAACGGCCGTCACCACTGTCACGGCGATGAAGCGTGGGTTAGTTCGAGCCCAGGTCGAGCTTGTGATATGTGATACCGGTTTTTCCTGGCTACCGGGCTGCTCATCGGGGGTTTCTCTCCGGGTTATGCGGCTTTCCTCCCCCAGCAAAATTGAAAAAATAGATAGGTATTGGGAGGCGCTGCATCGCGGCGACGCGCTTCCCCCGGGGAAGGCAGCCCAAATTTCCCGAAAGGGACACTAAAAGAAAGAAAGAAAAAAACAACAACAACAACAACAACAACAACAACACACACACACACACACACACACACGCGCGCACGCACGCACGCACGCACGCACGCACGCACGCACGCACGCAACAACAACAACAACACGGCTCAAGGAAATGCGAAAAGGTTGCCGTGCCTTATTTCCGTATTTCGCTTTGTGGTCTGTGACAAAAAGCTGAGAATTTATGACTTCCTTCTCGGTGGATCGTTGCAGATCCCTGTGGTTGATTCCTTTGTATCGCTACAGTCTGCGCTGCATTCATCCAATAAATAATACCGTTACGCACATGTGGGAAATAAATCACATACATGAGGAAGGCCGGGGTGGTGATGCCTTACATATGCACCAGAAACGATGTATTTATGCGATCCCCTGACGGCTTGTATATAAATCACGCCATTTCTGAAGCGATCAGACGGGGATGTTTGCCTTTCATCGCAGATCTGGTCAGCTTTGATTCGTCTGCAAATAGCTAACAGTAGACCCCGTAAGTCTGTCTGTCTGCACTACGTTTTCGGTAAACTAGAAAGCGCAGCTGTTATAATGAGGCACCACTGCCAGTATTTTTCAATAAATCGCTCTCTCTCTCTCTCTCTCTCTCTCTCACACACACACACACACACACACACACACACACACACACACACAGAGAGAGAGAGAGAGAGAGAGAGAGAGAGAGAGAGAGAGAGAGAGAGAGAGACTGACTGACTGACTGAAACGTTTATTTCAGGATAAAGACTTGTAGGCATGGTCTGCCTATCTTACAAGCTGTCCTGCTAATCTACGAACACTAAAAAAATAAAGGCTAACATTACAAAAAAAAGTATACCAGGCACAATAAGAAAGTAGAAAAAACAAAAACAAGAAAAAACATGCAAAGATACAAAGAAGCGCAAGCAATTCAAAGGAAACACATCGGAAAATAGGTGAAGAAGTAGTTAGCATGGTGTTTGAAATTGTAGTATACAACATAACTTGTAAAAAGGTAACATGTAATAGTGCCATCTGATAACGAGTAATTTAGCATGGTTCAAATATTGTTCGTGGACCTATGACTTACGTAAGTATCTGAGAAGTTGAGTTTTAAATGAATGAAGCTTCGGGGTACATTTTAAGTATGCTGGCAACTGGTTCCATGAAAGTGACCCAGAGAATGAGAGGCTTGTTTTAAAAATGTCCAATCTAGGTAATGGTAATTGGAACAGGCCATTTCTTGCGTTGTGTCGCTGACTTGGTTGAAAGAACGTGGTAAGATATGGAGGAGCCTTACAGTGGACTATCTTGTGCATGAAAACACACCGGTTGAACTCAAGATGCTTGGTAAGGGGGAGAAGTTCGAGCGCTCTAAGTTTTTCTTCTGTGGGTAAGGGCCCTGGCGCTGCGAGCAGGATAACAGGGAGCCGACAACAGGAGAACAGTGCGGGAGAGGGAAGCTGATGGCCTATCGACGACACAGCACCATGGGGCCTACCAACCAGGACAGTGAAGCCCTGCAGTTGCAGCTCTGTGCGATGTCCGCAGAGATTGGGCAGCTGCGCCTCATTGTGGCTGCCCTCTCAGCCAAGCTGGAAGAGCCCCGGGAGCCGCCGGCCGCTACCGTCAAGACCAGCGAGCAGCCGGCCAAGCCAGGAGCCCGGTGCTACTGGTGCGACCAGGCCGGGCACTTCGAGCGTGCGTGCCCAGCCAAGGTGAGCTACCGGCAGAGGAAAAGGCCTCGGCGACGTCGTCGACAACGTAAGGGGCAGCACCAACAGGCCCCTCCATCAGCACCGCCGCAGCAGACAGCGCACCAGCAGAGGCGGCACCAGGAGAACCCAGCTGACCCCGCTGCCAGTCGTCGGGCATCGGGGGGTGGCTGTTTCGGGCGACCTTTCAGGCGAAGGGGCCAGGAAGCGACTGTGGGAGCCGAGCTGGAGTGGGACCACGAACCGCAGGTCCTGAGCTTCCTGCCCTTCGTCCCATCTACTGCTCCAGTCAGCCATGCACCTACCCCGGCTCCAGCGAAGGCGGCTGCAAACCGCGTGACCGTCACCGGACCACAGGCAGGGCCTGTTACGCCTGCAGCCGCCACTACAAGCACAAGTCCAGTTCAGCAGATTGCTCAGCAGCCACCTGTTAGGCACGCAGTCACCCGTACAAGCAGTCCGGGTAGTGGAAGCAAGTCCAGCGGCATCCCGGCCAAAGCCGTTAGCCATGTGACTGTGAACTCTGTGGTCAAATCCGTTGCGCCGAGATCAAAGAGACCCGAGACTGTGCGCGTGAAGCGCTCTACACAGCCTGCACAGCAGAAGGTGATGTGGCGACCCTGAGACTGTGTATTGTGTTACGTGGTTGACTGTTGATCGTTCCAAGTGTGTTACCAGTGTTCTGTGAGATGGACAGTAGAGAGGAGTGCGTGATGACTGATCTTTGTTATGATACATGTGTGTGTTCATTTTAGTTTAACTTGAGGTGGTGATTCTCAGTAGTCGTTTTTTTTTGTTGATCATTGTGTTTGACTGAGTTGGTGTCATGTTGTTAGTCAGTACTGATGTGTGCATGTTGTATTTTCATGGTTAGGGCTATGTGGCGTGATTGGGGCTATTTTCATATGTTTAGCGCTATCTTTATGTACATTTTCAGTGAAGTTTCTTGAGGACTTGAATCTTGGTGTTTAGTCACCCCTGTGGAGTTTTTGTAGGTGGACTGTTGGAGTATTTGGACTGAATTGGACTGTTTGACACATGTTGTGCTATGTTAGTTATGTTGGCTTGATCGTGGTAACTCTTTGTGGTTGACTTGTTTTGAGCATTGTGTTATACTGGTTAGATTCATGATGGTTAAATACCCGGTTTCTATCAGTTTTGCTAGATGCAACCTTGCTTAGTAACAGTTTTGTACAACTGGCTGTGATGGTTTGTAACTTCGAGAGAACAGGGTTTTGTATTGGTTTACTAGCATTTTTTGATGTGTTGCCACATGTTGGTTGGCTCTTTGTGTATCTTGCTGTTGCCCTTTGGGGATGGGCTTAGCATAGTGCGTTTTTGGTTTTCACCAGCGAGGCCGCTGGTTGTGTTTCAGTGTGGGGAGATGTAGCCGAGTGGTTTGGACCCTCTCGCCCACTACCCTAGGTTCTCCGGCCAGCTGTGTGCCGCCGGCTTTGTTTGCCTGTAGGCTGACCGCTCGCGTGCAGCGTTGCGGATCCACGATAGCCACGTGTCAATTAGTTGTGTTTGTTTATGTCCATTTAGTGCTAAATATCTCCGCAGTCACTTAACCTAAAGTTATCATGTAAACTATAGTAGTTTCGGAAGAGTTTGTACTTTTTAGTTATGTTTTGTTTTTAGCGCGGTTTTGTAGTTTAACGGGTGTATTTTGCCATTTTCACCACTTTTTCGAATGCGTGGTCCCAGCCTTTATGCTCTTAAATCGGCGATAGGAAATTCTTTGTACATTGATAATGTTCCAAACTTATGCCATCTTAGAGTACTTTTCACGCTCTTTTCAATGCAGTTTGTTTGAAGTTCCTAGCTGTTGTATTACGCCCGCTATTGTTAGTTTTCTCTGTGTAAACAAACACAGATTTCGCTGCTACCCGAGCATCTAGCCCTTGTTTCTGCTGCGAGCGGCCGTTGCTTTCTTTGCGGCTCGCGCTGGGCGCATAAGTAGCCGCGAGCTACGCCTCACTGGACAGTCGCCAGCCAGCCCTGCCGCGAGTCACTGCACGGATTGTCGCTCCCCGCTCTGCCATTTGTTGCTTGTTTTTCCTGTTGAAATAAAACTCATGTCATAGCGACCGCTGCGTTTTGTCTCCCTGCCTGCATACTCCACTCAACACCATCACAAAAACTGGCGCTGCGAGCAGGATCACAGGGAGCCGACAACAGGAAACAGTGCGTGAGAGGAAAGGTGATGGCCTATCAACGACACGGCACCATTAGGCCTATCAACCAGGACAGTGAAGCCCTGCAGTTGCAGCTCTCTGCGATGACCGCAGAGATTGGGCAGCTGCGCCTCATTGTAGCTGCCCTCTCCGCCAAGCTGAAAGAGCCCCGGGAGCCGCCGGCCGCTTCCGTCAAGACCAGCGAGCAGCCGGCCAAGCCAGAGGTGCGTTCAGTTGAGGTAGATATCTAGGTCGACGTAGCGATCGCAAAAGGAAGAAAGCTAGCAGTCAACTGAACGGCGCTAGCGGTGCGAGCATTTTCAAAATGGCGGAAAGCGTGAGCGTTGGCGTTGTGAAGGAACTTCTTAAACAAGACCTTTGCAATAATGCTGTTGAGGGGGCGATCGTAAGCATGATGCAAGCCACAGACAAGTTGTTTTGCATGTTGAGTGAAGAGAAGCAGACCAAAGACAGAAACCCAGCCGTGACGCGCATATGAAAGACTTCGTCAGTTTAGCAACAACCAGCGCTGAGCGTGAACGCAGAACGCGAACAAAGAAACGCTGGCTTAGAAATGATTTATGAACGTTCCTAATAGGATTCAGCAAATTAAACTGGATAATAAGTTGGTACAGATCAAGCCTGATACACAACGGTCATATCATTTATGATGCGGTCCCCATCGATCTTTAAAAATCAAACAGTTGAAAAAAACTGAAGCCACACACACGAACGGACGCCATCTTGAAATGAGAAGCTAGCCGAAGCTAGCACCTCTGCGGGGTCCTACTTTTCCTACGCTAGGGGCTAGCCACGCTACGCGCAACTGAACGCAAGCGCTAGCTTTCCTCGCTTTGCTACGTAGCCGCTAAGCTAACTGAACGCGCCTCTGGAGCCCGGTGCTACTGGTGCGACCAGGCCGGGCACTTCGAGCGTGCGTGCCCAGCCAAGGAGAGCTACCGGCAGAGGAAAAGGCCTCGGCGACGTCGTCGCAAGTCCAAGCCTAAGGGGCAGCACCAACAGGCCCCTCCATCAGCACCGCCGCAGCAGACAGCGCACCAGCAGAGGCGGCACCAGGAGAACCCAGCTGACCCCGCTGCCAGTCGTCGAGCATCGGGGGGTGGCTGTTTCGGGCGACCTTTCAGGCGAAGGGGCCAGGAAGCGACTGTGGGAGCCGAGCTGGAGTGGGACCACGAACCGCAGGTCCTGAGCTTCCTGCCCTTCGTCCCATCTACTGCTCCAGTCAGCCATGCGCCTACCCCGGCTCCAGCGAAGGCGGCTGCAAACCGCGTGACCGTCACCGGACCACAGGCAGCGCTTGTTACGCCTGCAGCCGCGACTACAAGCACAAGTCCAGGGGCCGTGGTCACGACGCAAACGCAAATTTCTTTGCGCAAATGGGTTGCGGATCGTAAGTTTGTACGTGGCTACGTGAAAACTATCTCTTCCGCTAGTTGGCCGGTCACGACGCGGACTTACTGGAAACGGTGTCACGTACGGGTTATTTTTAGATAGGTGTGGGACCCCTGGGTTTCCCACGGAAAACACCATCACGTGGCCTGCACAAATTCTCCTTCCAGCGTGCGAAGCGTGAAAGAGTAGAGGGGGTGTGTTCAGTACGCGTTCACTACAGAATTTTTGATCGAGTCATGTTTATCTGCCGTAGCGTCAGGTTAAATGCGTGGCATGTATGTGGAGAGTGTGATCAGGAGAGCATGCAGGTCGCATATAGACCGCTTCCTAGCAGTCTCTATCTCAACACTGGACGGACTACAACCAGTAGAAGCATTTACTGCACGTACAAACCGTATGTAGCAGGCTCACTGGCAAGAAAACCAACGGAATGAACCTCAATCAAAGAACAACGAAAAACGAAAGAGGAGAGGATAACAACAACATCAACAAAACTCTCCACATACATGCCACGCATTTAACCTGACTTGCTACGGCAGAGAAACATGACTCGACCATAACTCTGAATTCGGAACCCGCACATCTGAGTTTCGGGTCCACAACACAATGAACTGATGAGACCTGCATTGACAGGCATACGATCAAAACGGTGGTGGCTGATCAGTGAGGACTGACCGAGTGCGTTCAGCACTGAACTAGTCCGAAACACACAACAAATGTTAACCCACAAATCAACCCACGATGTGTGTACGGCCGGCCATACAGGCCTTTGCATTGCAGGGTGCGTAGTGAACTGAACGCGCCCCCTCGAGATCTACACGGGTACCTCAAGTCGTCCTACAGCCGGCAGATCGCACAATTCCTGCAGGTCTCTCCTCCTAAATCTAAACCTTTGAAGCATGTCCACATCGTCGTACAAGTCAAAAGGGTTAGTACGATCTCGAAACACCCTTTCCCGTCGCAATGCTCTTCTCATTTGCATTTGGTAAATCAAGCGGGCCGCCATTTTTCAGATTTACGCAAAGGCTACGGCACCTTTCCGACACCCTCCTAGGTGGTGTACAATACGCAAGGGTTTCCGAGCGGCCGTAACTCTGCGCAAACGCCATGACCACCCAATTTTATCACAAATCGTAAGTTACGGACCCGCGCGTGCGTAAATCGGTGGCGGAAAAGTTACGAACGCGTCGTGACCACGGCCCCAGGGGCCGAGGTCACGACGCGAACGCAAATTTCTTTGCGCAAATGGGTTGCGGATCGTAAGTTCGTACGTGGCTACGTGAAAACTATCTCTTCCGCTAGTTGGCCGGTCACGACGCGCACTTACTGGAAACGGTGTCAAGTACGGGCTATTTTTAGATAGGCGTGGGACCCCTGGGATTCCCACGGAAAACACCATCACGTGGCCTGCACAAATTCTCCTTCCAGCGTGCGAAGCGTGAAAGAGTAGAGGGGGTGTGTTCACTACGCGTTCACTACAGAATTTTTGATCGAGTCATGTTTATCTGCCGTAGCGTCAGGTTAAATGCGTGGCATGTATGTGGAGAGTGTGATCAGGAGAGCATGCAGGTCGCATATAGACCGCTTCCTAGCAGTCTCTATCTCAACATTGGACGGACTACAACGAGTAGAAGCATTTACTGCACGTACAAACCGTATGTAGCAGGCTCACTGGCAAGCTGAAAACCAACGGAATGAACCTCAATCAAAGAACAACGAAAAACGAAAAAGGAGAGGATAACAACAACATCAACAAAACTCTCCACATACATGCCACGCATTTAACCTGACTTGCTACGGCAGAGAAACATGACTCGACCATAACTCTGGATTCGGAACCCGCACATTTCGGGTCCACAACTGACACTGTGTGACAATGAATGAGACCTGCATTGACAGGCATACGATCAAAACGGTGGTGGCTGATCAGTGAGGACTGACCGAGTGCGTTCAGCACTGAACTAGTAGTCCGAAACACACACAACAAATGTTAACCCACAAAAAGGAATAAATCAACCCACGATGTGTGTACAGCCGGCCATACAGGCCTTTGCATTGCAGGGTGCGTAGTGAACTGAACGCGCCCCCTCTACACTCAAGTCGTCCTACAGAAGACTGTACACAATTCCTGCAGGTCTCTCCTCCTAAATCTAAACCTTTGAAGCATGTCCACATCGTCGTACAAGTCAAAAGGGTTAGTACGATCGCGGAACACCCTTTCCCGTCGCAATGCTCTTCTCATTTGCAGTTCAGGTAAATCAAGCGGGCCGCCATTTTTCAGATTTACGCAAAAGCTACGACACCTTTCCGACACCCTCCTAGGTGGTGTACAATACGCAAGGTTTCCGAGCGGCCGTAACTTTGCG
>JACVVK020000187.1:1115000-1203467 GCA_018292915.2 Batillaria attramentaria | reverse complement strand
ATATTTTTGAACACGAAAGCGCACTCTTCTAAGCCGAATTTATTCAAATATAAATTAGATATTCAATCCATATGATTATCTTTCCGTCTAATTTTCATTCATCCAATGGTGTGCCCCGAAAGCTGTCGCCAGATTTGGAAACAAAGAGCATTGGGTACGAGAGTGTGTACAGTTGATCAGTGTAGCTGGAGCAGCAGACGTGGCGGCGGAGTAAGGGAAGAACTGAGGCAGCAACATCCCCTTCAAGCGCAAGCATCTACAGACCGCTCCAGCTGATGGGGGATTTTGGACTTCAAGTAGACACGTACGTACGAGCTCTTTCACCCGTGGAATTTGATCAGCTTGCAGATCTTCAAAATCAGTCGCTGTTCTCAGACTCGCCGCCAGTAAGTGGTAAAATGCAAGATGACACGCTCCTCGAGAAATCTTCTGCTAAACAAATTGCGTTACCGCCAAGTTCAGTGCAAAGTAACGGCACTACCGATCAAGTAGACGATGAAGTTAGCAAAGCTGTGAAAAACGGTGTAACAACAAATGGACAGGAAGAAAAGAAATGTGACATTTTGAACTCTTCCCCTCTCCATCTGGGGCTTTCAACAGACCATACCGTTCCGAGTGTAATGTAACACCTGTTACTTCCCTTTCCTCGGCGGTTGGCTTGGATCTGCATCAGTGGTCTTCTGCTCCAGCAGACGACACTTTCTTTCAAGGATTCCAGTCACTCAACGGCACCGTTAGCTTCCAACAATTTCCGTCTGCGCCAAACTCAGTTCTAAGTCAAGCCCACGGTACTGGATTCCATGCAGGTCACGTTGGAATTACTGGAGCTCATCAGCAACAGCCAGCTGCCAGACGCGCAATAACGGCACACCATAATTTCCCAGCCCGCCAGTCCAACTTCATGCTAAATAACCCGAAGACGTACCAGAATTGGAGTACCAGTCCACACCAGGCACCTGTCACTTGGCCGCCGGGGCAGCAGGGACACTCAAACCTCTGTCCGGCACCATGGGGAAACGTCATGCCTCCTCAGCATCAACGGCGGTCCGTCCCAAATGTGAACGCTTTGGCACCCTTGAGTTTCAAAAAGCCCACAATCCAGCAGCAACTACAACATCAGCACCAGGCAATGCTAGCACCGTCAAAATTTCGAAGGAGTGCGTCGTTCTCCGGGCAGATACACCCAGCTGCAGCAGGGATGAAACACCTGGATTTTACTACATTTGATGACTTGGCTGGCCACAGGGAAGGCCTTGTAACATATCAGGTAAATTATAAACTTTGTGTGTGTGTGTCACTGCATGTACTCAGTTTATCAACAAAAGGTTTGTTAAAACTACTGTAGGAAACAAAATTATAGATGCATACATTTGCCCTATTCCGTAATGTAACAGTTAAACTGAACCTCCTCAGGAAAATCTCAAACCTTCAGCAGTGACGAAACTTTCATGATACATCTCATTGAATCAGTGCAGCTGAAGGCACTTGTCCAGTCTTTTCTGAAACTTTAATACTTTCAGTAGTAGTAGTGTATTTCATGAGGGCTGGGATGGCAGTTCACTGCAGTCAGTTGAACCAAACCCAAGAACATATAAACAAGGAAATCTGATCACTTCTGGCCTTTGCCCTTCCCTTGTCCTAAGTCTTGATAGGGGATTGGACTTGACACAAAATGATCAGGCTAGGGACCAGATAACGCATTTTCTTGTTGCAGTCTGAATGAGATCCTGTCATTGAGATGAAACAATACATAGATCTGCTAAACGTAAAGTTACTGACCAAATGAGACGTTTCCAAGTGAAGTTTCTTGCTTCTTACAGCTGCAGTGCAGTGCATGTTTCTTACTAGAATTAGTATAAACTGTGCCTGTATTTATTTTGTTCTCACAGAACAATTGATTGCTCTGCTGTTCGCATTGTTTCAGGATCGTCCGGGCCATTTTGATACCATGAAGTTTCCTGCACTTGAAAACCAGCTACTGGACATCATGCGGACAGCGTCTCTAGAACAACAGGCACATGACAGCTTTAAAAGTGAGCACTCTCACTGTCTTAGCCCTAAGTTAGGGGTTTTGTTTCATAGCTAAGTATCCTGAGTTTAGAGTGTATGCTATCCATCCCTCTGCCAAAATCAGGGTGTAGTGTTATTGATATGATCAGATGGCTTTAACTTTCATGTGTACTGTGCTTTCTGTGTAAACCTTTTGGCAAGCTGAACCATCAACTGAATACCTATACTGTATGTCACTGGACTGATTTTTTTCCTTTTGTGTAAAAACTAAAATAGTGTGGATTTTTTTTTTATGCTCATTGCTGTATAATTTCCACATCAGAGATAAATCTATCTTTGAGTTTGACTGAGCAGTTGTACTAGCCCAACTACATTTTGGATGTTGCTGAACTTTCGTCCCTCGACGTTTTTATTCTCCTTGCTTCAGTTTACCTAATTGCTCTTGTTTTTATCTTGCAGACAAAATCCCATACTTGATCGAGGAAAGCCATCTGATTGAGGATGGACCCCTTGATCAGACAGTGCCCAGCATGAGCACCCCTCCCCACTCCTCCCCTAACTCAGGCATGGAGAGGATAGAACGTTACTCCAGGAAGGTCTTTGTTGGGGGTCTGCCACCAGACATTGATGAAGGTAGGTAGATGTTTACTGCAAAATGCGTATTTGTGGTGACTACACCAGTGATTTCACTAGACATTTGTCCAAAATGGTTGCAGTACTGGCTGCACCTTTTTTTCTTTTTTTTTTCCCCTCCCGTCTTGTACTGGTCAGTTATTTGCACACTGATAGTGATACAATTCTGATATTGAGTAGAAGTGCTTGGCTGTTCAAAAGACATGTGTAGCGGTCGTTGCCTGTCATCCAGGAATTGACACCGAGATGTTATGTCTGCATCACTAAACAGAGCAGTATTGAAACCTAGAAAAATCCCGGTGGTACTTGCATGTTTTACCAGAACTTGCCGTGATTGATGAAAAGATGGCCGCACTCTGCCATGGTTTTATCAGTGTGCTTCAGCAGTACGAATCACTCTCGCACTTTAGCAAACACTGACATTTCAGATCATTTGAACAGTGCAGGACTCTATTTTCGTCTTTGTCACATGGTGTGTGTATTCTGTTCACTTCGCCGTTTGGTTACCATTTGGTTACTGTTTCAGTGTTTGGTTAATTTTACATAATGCAGTTGAGTTACTCACTCAGGTTAACATTTGTCCATCTGCAAAAACTAGTTCCATGGCTGAAACTTTTCCACCTCAAATCATTTCTGTCAAAAAGGTAGTTCCTTATTTGTAAAGTTGTTAGTTCTGTAAGAAAAAAAATGGACCCCCCCCCCCATCTCATTGCTAAAAACCCCTATACACTGAGTACTTGAGATAAAGTATTTAAAACAAGTTGCCTTTTGGGGGGGGGGGGGGGGCAGAGTGCTGGAACAGTTCAATGTTCAAATATATGATTTTATCAGAATTTTTTTGGGTTTTGGTACTGGGCTCCGGCCAGATTGTCTAGTGGATTCACTACTAATAGTGCTATACATTATTTTTGCATGCATGCATGTGCATCGATTATGTGCATCCTAGAAATTCTTGACAAGGATGTTGGAGTGTTTCATCTTGTGAAGGTAAAAAAGTAAGACTGTATTTCAGTGAATGCATTCTCAAGCATTTACTGCAAACAGGTTGAAGGAGGAATCTGGATGCTGGCAGAGGGGTTGTAGGAAAGTCAGCTAGCCAGCTGGCCTGGCAATGACAAAACGTTTCTAATTCTAGTCTGATACATTATGTACTGGGGTGTCCCCAGCTTTAAAATTACTTCACGCAAGTTGTTGTCCATACACTGGAGCCACCAGGACCTGTTCAAACTGTAAACTCCGTAAGGCATAACGTGAAAACCTTTCTGTGCCACCTCAGATGCACAAGTCGAAAGTTTTTCTGGGAAGAAATTTTATATCTGCAGTCTTTACATCACTTCCACTAGTTTACGTCATGTGCTGTATCATCAGTGTACCTGTGTCAGTGTGTGGGATTGGGACACAGGCCAAGTTAGCTTGCATGCAGATTTAACAGGTTACAACATTTTTCAGGGTGCACTATTTCTTTTCTGCAGAATAAAATAATATATATATCTCTAGACCCTTGACATTGTCAAAATGAGGCAGTTCTGTGTTCAAGTAAAAAAAAAATAATTTTGTATCCCCATGTCACACATCTTGGTACGCAGCCTTTAGAGAATGACCCATACTGCAATTTTGTCAAAATGTGTCATGCAGTGGTAGTAACTAGCACAGTACTGGCCTCAAGTGTGAACCTAAAAAAAAGTATGAGGAAGAAACATAATTGATGTAAGATCAGACAAGATGTGTGTATTCTTTTGCCTTGCATAAATCAGCATGTTTAGTATTCCCATTGAATTTCATTTTCCATTTTTGCATTTGTTTTTACCTGTAACATCATTGTGGAGAATTTAGTTCGCTTACTAGCAAGGACTTTTATTTCCATGCACAACTACTGTGCTAGTGTTACCATAATTTATTTGTTTCAGAGGAAATAACAGCAGCATTTAGAAGATTTGGACCTTTGGTTGTTGACTGGCCTCACAAAGCAGAATCCAAGTCTTACTTTCCACCCAAAGGTTAGTAAACTTTGCAGTTGCCATATATATATAAGGCCCTACATCAGTACTGACAGCTGGTTTGCTCTTATTTCCCACATTTTACCAGTGTGCTTACAAATTTAAAAAATGGTAAATTTATTTCGCAGTGTTATACTAGTACTAGTAGTAGTATACATGTACTACAGAAAGTAATGGAAACAAATCTCTTGATAGTACCTGGTCTGTGCAGGGCCTGCAATGTGAAACCCATCCTCCACCTGGCTCTGAGGAATAGTTATTGATTCCCACGCTTAATATTGATCCTTGCACCAAGCCCCAGCTCAGCATTTCTATCCCATTATCCAGCTGTGCTTCACTGACACACTTGCTGTCCAGTTTTTTGTATGCAGGGCCTGATTCAAACCAGTAAATTGTTCACTTTTTATTTAATTGCATAATTATCTTGTTGGGTGTCACACAGTTTACATTACAAATAGTTGTCTAACTTTGACAAGTACATGTATACATACATACATGTACAAAATTTGTTGTACGATAGCGAAATGGAAGACACCTACAATTACTACTGCTGCTTTATACCCTATACATCAGCATTTGTAAGAAAGTGTTTGACGTTGTGCCTGTACTTGCCTGTCTTAGTGAAGAACTATAGTCCAACAAAATTGAAAACACACCTTTAAAAGTAAACGTTCAACATGTTTATTGCTGAAATGAAAATATATATATGGAAGTAGACATTCAACCTTTTTTTTTGCTGAATGTATAGAGTTTAGTGGACAAGCTAAAATCTTCCTGTTTATAGTGTTCGTGTCCCAGTTGACAGAAATAATTTATGAATATGTTCAGATGTCAGGCCCAAATGTGTCCCAGTATTAATTTTTCTCCTCTTGTTTGTGTGTTTCAGGCTACTGTTTCCTGATTTTTCAAGATGAGCTGTCGGTTCAGAATCTGATTGAGATGTGTCTGGTGGACGATGAGAAATTGTACTGGTGTGTGTCAAGCCCCACCATGAAAGACAAACCAGTGAGTTCAGCCTTCAGTTTCCTCACACATATTGACATTATTGCTTGATTATATTAACCCCCTCTCCTTGCTGTTTGAAATCCCTCGGCTGGCTCGAGTTTGATGGCCATTCAATTACGTGCAGTATTTCTTAAATCTTTCAGCTGACTGGAAATGGAATCAGATTTTGGGTGGTGATGTGCCACATTGAGAGTCATCTTACTACCTCACATCAAACCATACTTGCTCAGTGCTGTTATCTCCTTTCTTTTCTTTTTTTTGTGGGTCAAATTTTGGCATGTGACATAGACAGTATCTTTGAGTGCCTTAGTGGCAAGTTCAATGTTTCATGACCGCAAAAGGCTAATACCAGTAATGCAGTATTAGTATCATGTTATAGCCAGCATGCATTTTGTTTTAGGTTCAAATACGACCATGGACACTGAGTGATTCAGACTTTGTGATGGATGGGTCACAGCCTCTAGATCCACGAAAGACAATATTTGTAGGCGGTGTTCCTCGACCACTCAGAGCAGGTACAGCACAGAGTACATTACTCGCTACTGTAGTAAAAGTGAGGGCTCCAACAATTCCAGAAAAATGGGAAACTAAGGAAGTTCCTGCAGGGTGTCATCATTTTTCATCCAGATTTATGACCTATGTGTAACAAAGTTTGTGTTATTCAACTTATTGCCTTTGATTGTCTGTTGTCTCCGCACTGACGAACTTGAACATTGGCTATATCTGAGTGTCATAAACAATATTTCCTCATTTGACAATGCATACTAGTGACTACACTGTACTAACTAATACTACTGCACATTGATTTTACTTCAGTTTCAGTGTTAGTGAAAGGACTGTTTAAGTGTATTGAGAAGCACCTAAGTTCTTATGATTTTTTCTTCTGTTTTCTTGAGTAGAGTTTTTAGTTTACCTTATCTGGATTCATAATTTAATGTTCCATAACAAGAAACTGCCTCAGTTTTAGAGTTAGACCACATGGCTGTGTCTGTTGCTCTTTTGCCAGTGTGTACACGTAATACAGTTTCTAATTATCTGTCCTATTGTGCTCCACAGTGGAGCTGGCAATGATCATGGACAGGTTGTATGGAGGGGGTGTGCTACGCTGGCATTGACACAGACCCTGAGCTGAAGTACCCTAAGGGTGCAGGACGTGTTGCCTTTTCCAATCAGCAGAGCTACATTGCAGCCATCAGTGCACGCTTTGTGCAGCTGCAGCATGGTGACATAGACAAACGGGTGAGTTCTGCAACTGAAATGGCGTGACTTAAGAACAGATGGTGTGGGTGAATGGATGTACAGTCGATCAAAATAATTACATAATATGTATGTTGCTTTGAAGCAAGACATTGTAAAAATAGTATAAATTTTGAGTTTTTGTAGTTTGCAGCTTGGGGGGGGGGGGGGGGGTGGGGGGGGGGGGGTTGGGACCTGAACAAAGTCAGTATGAAGGAGTCATATGCACTTTAGAGTCGTAATATGAAATTATCTGTAGGTAAACAGAAATTGTGATGGTAATATGCGTAGCCTTGGCCGTCTGTTTATGAAGTAGAATTGGATGTGACAAATTAAATTGTACCATGTATCATTCATGGATAAATTTTTTCATGGTTAGGTGGAGGTAAAACCATACGTACTGGATGACCAGATGTGTGACGAGTGCCACGGATCACGATGCGCAGGGAAGTTTGCTCCATTCTTCTGTGCCAATGTGACATGCTTGCAGTACTACTGTGAGTACTGTTGGGCTCAGATTCACTCTCGTCCAGGTCGTGAATTCCACAAACCCCTGGTAAAGGAGGGTGCTGACCGGCCTCGTGCAGTCCCCTTCCGCTGGTGCTGAGTCATCAAGATCTGGACAGGGAGTAGCCAAATAGGAGTCAGCAGAGTGTAACCACAGGAGCTGAAGGACAGGAAGGGCTTAAATAAGTGGCTTCTTAGGTTAGGGGTTTATTGGAGATCCATTACTTCTTGCATGGCTGTTTGGCAGTTGCTAAGATGATAGCTGGTAATGTCTGTTTCCACTCAGTTGGCTTTATAAGTTATTTTTTCCCTGTGTTACAATTTATGAGAAGGGTTTGTTTTAATGGCCTTGTTCAAACCACACATATTTTTGAATTTGTCTTTTTTGTTGGTTGGGGGACTTCAGTTTTTTGACTGTTTTAATCTTATGTTTAAAAAAAAAATTCTATATTCCCTAGTTTTCTTCCATTTTTGTGTGCGTTTGATTTTAGAAAAAAAAATTGTTGTACCTTTGTACCTGTTAGTTTGGCTTGTTTTGGAAAGACCGAAGACTGCTTCTTTTTTATATTGTTTAAAATTTCCTGTGCATCCAGTGTTAGCCCTCATGTCAGCCACTCCAAATTTATTAGTGAGCTTGGTTTGAACTGGGTCATTTTAACAACCTGCAGCTACATATGTGACCAATAAGAATATTTTGAAAGAGATAACAAAAGAAATGGCATTTTGGCCCTTGTGCTGGATGGAACAGTTGTCACATTTTTGCACCATACTTCAGTACAGTTGTACATGATATCAATAATTACACTTTTCACTCGACTCAGTGCATGGCTTCGCATTTGTGGTGATAATCAAGTTACGTCAGACCTACTAGTGGGGTGCTAGTCATTGTAGTAGTTTCTCAAAGCTGGTTACAGTTTGAATGAGACATGTAAAAGATCTGTTCTATCTGCTAGATGGTGAACAATACGTTGTTCCTGGTGATATGAATAAGGCATGATTTTTTGCACCATATTCATACTGATTAAGGTCTCTGGTTTTTGTGTGTGCTTCCATTCTCTTAGAGCGGGGGGAAACTCTCAACTGTTTCTGCCACCCTTTGGCCTTCACAAGAAATTTTAAAAGCCTCAGCACCCCTAGGGTCTGACGAACAGGAAGTGTGGGCGATCAGCGTGTCAATGTTGGTGTAAAAGTGCAATCATTTTAGGTGCTTTCAGTGCAGCTAAGGGGTCCCATTTGTGTTACCAGTGGGGAGCCATTGCTGATTGTTCTTTTGTGGACTTTGCCAAGTTACGTATGTTCTTTCCTTGTGACAGCACTGTCTGGTGTGTTTTACTTTCAGTTGCATTTGCACTGTAGAGGCTGCCATGCTATGGCGTGTCCTTTCTTGTTGTTGTGGTTGTAAACACAGAATTCATCTTGCCGAGATAGCATTCAGTCAGTTTAGTGGCTGACCAGCTGCCCGATAATGCAATGTGTTCATACTCGGTATCATCACTGTGTATTGTGGATGTTTACAGTGTTCCTAAGCCACTGCTGTAGAACGAAACCTAAGCCACCTCATCTGCTTGTTTGTCCTTTGGCCACACCTGCGTTGCCTGCTACTCCTCAAGATTGTACTTGTCTTTCTCTGTGAGTTCTTTGTTTGTATTATGTGATTGTGCATGTCTTACTTGTATAGTTGTTTCACAACTTCAGTCGGACAGAAGGAGTGATACAGAACTGTTGCCACTTCTGTCTGCACGCTGTGTCCTGTTGACTGGTAATCTTTCAGGGTTGCTGGTTCTGTGGTCCTTCAACCCCCTCATTGTGATAAATGGTGTTGAAACTTTTGCTACCCTTTTTGGCAGTTCAGTTGTTTTCGCTAGCATTCGGAGAAGACAGGTATGAAAAAGATGTGATAATTGAAAACGGAAAGGAGTGGTGGTGTCTTAACCTAAGCACTGTTCATCTGATCAACTACACTGCTGTGTGGATTAGGGCCATGCTGTGCCAGGCTGGTCCAGTTTTCCATAGATTATAAGCACTGGTTACAACATGAGGAGAGCGTGAGGCTAAAAAATCTGTCAGATTTTGTTTTGATTTTTTTTTTTTTTTTTGTTTTTTGGTCAGTTGGTTTGTTTTTGTTGGTTGCATGTTTGTTTGTTTGTTTTTTTTTTTTTTTTTTTTTAAAGAGTGGTTTTTGTATCTGGAGATGTAACACTGTTGATAAAACATTGGTTATCTTTGCATACTATTGTCACATTTTGTATTTTACCTTTTCCCTCCATTGTTAACTTATTAATGTTTTGAATGTTTTTGATTGAGTATCTTCCCTGCCCATTTTTCTTTTTTTCCCCCTTTGGTGGGTGTTGACACAACCCAGATGTTACACAAAGCAGTGGCAGTGTCTAAAGAAAAGAAGCCTGCAGACTGACAATCCTGAAACCTTGATGTACACTGTTCCATAATGATGTGGCTTTCTTTTCATTCTTTCAAGTGTCCTGTTCTAGTCAATTTGATTACCCACCCAGAAAGGTTACCTTGGCCAAGGCTAGTCTTCTGGGCGGGTGCAAGTGTTGTTCAGCAGGGAAAATATATTTTGTAGAGTGAGTGTATGATGCGTAAAGTCTGTAAATGTTGATTTGAAACTTCAGCATTTATCACTTTGTAAAATTACTACTATTTATATAGTCAATTTTTATACATTTGCGCAGATATCTGATATCTTTTATTGCATGCAAAAACTATTTTTGTTACAAAATTTGCCATTTCTTTTTTACAATATTACTGTGATTTCACTTGACACATTCACTGGGTATTTTTGTGCATCTAGTGTGTAACGTAGCTATGCCTTGACACCATACGTATCAGACCCTGTACAGCAATGGCCTACAAACACATGACAAGTTGATGTTCTTACCAAAAATAAGATGTGCTAATTTTGTTCAAGGTGCACCAAGATTGTGTCTCAGTTAAAAAAGAGAAATTGTTTCTTTGGCTGTAGACACACTGCATTCAAAATGGGGTTCCCAGTATGAGATTATTCAGGTCAGTTATGTGAGTCTGGTTCCCATTTCAGGGATTTGTCCTTCTGCTGGCAATAATTGAATGCTAAGGCTATATCGCAGTCTCCAGAAAATGCATGGCCGATGATGGTGCCAGTGTGAGGAGAGTTTAGTAAACAGCATATACACATTCTGTATGTACACAGAACATGACACTTAGCCTTCATCAGTGCACTCAGATTGAAACCTTGTTTCCAGAAGTCATACCTCATATCTGTATTTTCTAAATTGTGAAGTTGTAAATAGATGCTGCTAACATGTTTTGGATACAGATCGTCCCAAGAATTTGCAGGAAACATTGAAGTGTTTTTGAAACAAAATTTCTCCAACCAGTTTTGTATGGCCACTTAACTTATGCTTTGATTTTGTGCACAGTGCCAGTTTTTGACTTTCTCCCGCCGCATGCCAACATCTAGCAGTAAGTTTAGTAATAGGTGCATGTATCTCCGTGTAATGTCCAGGCCAGTGCATTATGCAGTGGTTCCTTTTGACATAATATACTTAAAACTATGGTACATTAGTGTCTGGAAAACTGGGTTCTGTCTCACTTATCCATAGCTAGTCATTGCTTGAAGACTTCGCAGAATGTGCAGTTTTTCAATGATTCACATGCTAGTCATATTGTGGAGTAGCCCATACTGTTTTTAAAAAAAATTTTTTTTATTAAACATTGTGTGTGCAGTAGGGATTGTACCATTAATTTTGTACTTCCGTAAATTCAGTAAATCCACATTTCTGTCTTGTCTCTCAATATTTTTACCTCACTGGTTTCAGGGCACTCACATTGTTTCATATGGAGAGTGCTTGATTTGAAGGAAACACGCTCAGTTTCATAACTGATCAGCTGTAAAATTGTAATTTACAGCTAAAAGTTTTGTACATTATAGCTATAATGATTATTGTGTAACCCTCAAAGGTTTTCAGGTTTCATTCATTGTTGACCCCTGCAGATCATTTCTAGGCAGGAACTTTGGGTTTGTGTACACTAAACCATGTGGTGACCAGTTCCACCCCTATCCAGCAAAGTGATATTAGAGTTTCAATTCCGGCTGTCTTGTTAAAGGAGTGCAATTAATTTCTTCAAGGTTGTGCATTTGTGTTGGCATTTTTTTATTTTGCTCAATTGTGGGGAGCCTGCGAGAGGTGGTGTAGCTGAATTTTGAAGGAGTCCAGATATATCACATGTCCGACAAAAGTGGTACATGTATGTGAACTGCCTTTGACAGGATTCTCACAAGGAACTGAGCTGTATAAATCTGAAATATTTATTTTTATATTCTGGTTCTGGTTCCTTGTATTTAGTTGTACTGAGTTGTGTTTTGAAAGGTGTTTGCATTTGCAATGTATTTGAAAAACCTGTTTGTGAACCTTGACTCACCAGAGTTGCTTTGTGACCAAATTGAAAGATCCAGTTGCATCATAACAGTCTTTGATGTGTTTTTGTCTGCATTTCTGCTTGAAAAATTCATGTCAGAGCTTCGGAAAAAGAATCACAGAACAAGACCGACCATGCATTAGCAGGGGAAACTATTTTTGTAGCTCTACCAATATCTTTGACACTTGGAGTGGTCAGATTTGTATCAATGTATGTACTGTGTCAGTGTTCCTACTCATGTCTAATTTATTAATGGTTACCTGTTAGTTTGATTTTAGTGTTGTAATGATGTAAGTGGTGTTGCTTGAGATTTTCATAAAAGTTACAATTGTTCAATTGGTTACTTGTTGGTGGTTCAATTAATCTTTGCATGGTTAGTATTGACTTTATACTGTTCACCCCTTTTTGAAGTAATTGAGTGTTGCACACGGTTACAGTTGACTTTCCTCTCATAATTTTGTTCGTTTTGGATGTTTATTACATTGTGGCTTGTCCAGTTTATGACACAACTTATGCTTCCATTTTGTCAAAAACAAAAAACACAAAAAGATAGGAAAGGATTTTGTCATTTTTGGGGGCATCATTGTTTATGGTGCTGTACTTCAAGCGCTGACATCTTGAAGTAATATTTATTGGCATAAAATTTTTAGTAGTGCGTTTTGTACACTGTGTGTTACTCTTGTGTAACTTTTTGGATGTGGACTTGATCTTAAATTGCCTTTACTGGAACTCAGTACTGTGACTGAAGCATCTTGAGAGGACTGAATGAAGAGCCATCTCCTTTTTTTTAATTTCTAGGGTGTGAACTCTGTTATATCATGTTTGTGCATATATGGTGTACTTGTAGGTAATGTTAAATAAAATCTTAGGCTTTTCAGCAATAAGTATCTACCTGTAGATACATAAAACAACACATTTCTGTGAGTAGATTTTGTAAAAAAAACAAAAAAGGAAAAAAATTGCTCGTAACTTTTGTCTTTTAAATTTCTTTCTGAAATCGTTTTTATACCTGTAGAGCTCGGGTTGTAAAGTTGGAACATTGTAAGGTAAAACATTGCAAAAAACAAGTGCAGATTTTTGGCGCATATTTACCTTTACATGGTAGTAAAGACAGATTGCATGTAAAATGTATTTATTATTATTATGATTGTTTAAATAAATAAAAAAAGAAAGAAGAAAACAGCAGGAGAGGAATGCTAACAAAACATGTATAAATTCAAGTACTTTAAAAAAAAGTTCTGAACCCCCTTTTTTTTTTCAGACATGGCACTCTTGAACTGTTAAAAATCCTTGCACATCTTCATCATTCCATTTTTCGAGCTTATTTTTGCACTTGTAGTTTGTTGATGCTTGTATGAGATGTCCAGTGTATGTCTGCATGCAAAGGTTACCTTACTTTTTACTTCTCTGACTGTGCAGCACGCTGTACTTTTTCTTTTAGCACAAATTGTAATTTTATATCCCCTGTCAACCCTCTCCAAAGAATTCTTTCCATGTAGAACCTGAATTTCTGTGTCTGACACATTTTCACCATTCCATTGAGACTTTCCCCAGGTCATGTTGGTGTTGACATTGGCATGAGGAACACAGTGTTTGGCATCATATTGACTCCTCTGGAGATTTTGGGCCAGTCACTTGAAAGTGAAGGGGGGGGAAAAAAAAAACGGCACGCGCAAATGGAAACAACCAACCACACTTAGGACAGGAACTTAACAAACTTCTCGACAGAAGTGTACTGTAGCTTGATGTGAAACAAGACTTGAGCTTCTAGTGGAGAGAGAGAGGGAGAGATGTACTGTTTGAAAGCATCAGCAGGCACCTTCAGGTGTTGTTTACACTTGAAGAAATGATGTATGTTTCAGAGATGGACTGTTGTAGTTTTAGGTTATGGTCAGGTTATGCCTGTAATTAATGTATGTGACTGTAAGGCTCTGCATCACATAAAAATCTCAAAATGAATTAACAGTACCTTCACTTCAGGCAGTATTCTCAAAAATTACTGTTAGGGCAAGCCCATGGTAGCATGTAATTGGTTATGATGAACCTTAGTCAATTTTATTTCTTTTACTGCATTTGCTTCAGCTGGCAGTCTATGTCCCATGATCAAACGCTGTGTTCCTCCGCAAAAGTGATGATAGTGTTGTTCAGCAGAAAATGTACTTCCTAAAATAAAAAAAAGTTTGAATTTTGGGTATGGTAGCCCTGACCCTCAGAGATCAGCTGCTTGTGCAGCATCAGTTTTTGTTGGTGAACTGTTTTTATTGGGAGTTCTTTTCTATGTGACCTGTTTGATACCTTTTTGCATTTTATACGCGTACAGCTACTTGTTTCTGGTCATGGATGGTTTGATATCTTCCACTGCTCATGGCATTTTGTACCTGTCTTACACAAGAGCATCAACACATGAAAAAATTTAGTTTCTTTCACAGAAATTAATTATGGTATGGCAGGACATAATCTTTGTTCTAGATTTATATGCCGCAGCTGACACATTTATTTCAGAATGGTCTAAATGTTTTCTTGGCTGATGGTGTTTCTCATTTGTGCTTTTTATGTTATTGAGGCCAAAAAAGAAAAATGGCAAAAACACTTTACTAGATTCTGTGGTGTTGTGCTGCATATGGTTACACTTGCCTTGCCTCCACAGAATCTGAACATCTTATTTGTTGGCTGCACAATGCACTGGTAAGGCTGTATATAATCTGTATTTATTTATTTATGTGTATATTGACAGATGTATACTAGTCCGCAAGTTCTGTGCTAGTCTTTGCATTGGCTGACTTTTTATTCCATATTCTGTATATGGAGTTGGCATGTGAGGTACAATTCTAGTCTTTTTCTGGGCCTTACTGGTTTAACAGTTGTTTTGCTTTACCAGATTTTATTTCTTCTTCCCTATGAGATGGACAGAAGTGATGCCGCTTGATTTCCCACAGTTTCAAAATAATAGGAATGACATTTATGTTCATTATTTTCATCTCCACTTTACAATCTGCAAAATGACATCACTTGATGTTTCTGCCTAATGAAAAAATGCATGGTTAAAATTTCAGTTAATTTCAGTTATTTGATGTTGGTTTATAGAGATAGCCAGATGCACAAGATATAATTTTCAAGACAGGTAGAGCAGCATTCAGATGCCCTAAATTATTTTTAGGTTAACAGATATTCACAATAAAAACTTGACATGTACTAGGTTAGTTTTTGTTAGTTTTCTAAAACTACCCTCTGATTATTGGAAGAAAGTGTGCCGTGTGTGTATTATTTTTATGAAAAGCTGTTTAGAGAACCCTTCACAGGTTTGGTTTTGTCAGTCAAGGAGACAGTCCATTTTGTGTATAAAGGAGTTTTTATTTTACAATTGAAGACAAACGGATCAGACTGGCCAGTTTACCGTTATATTTATATTTGTGTTATCACTGTTTTAACTTCTTTTTGTTGTTTCTTAGGTGTGTGTTGTTTTGATGGGTCGCTGGTGTGTCAGGAATGAGCTAATAGCCTGATTCTTGCAGACCGGATGGTGTAATTACATGCTGTTTGTAGCATTATTTATTTATCATTATTTATGTCTTATTTATTTATGGACTGGTATCTATACTAGCTGAGCCTATTTATTCATTTATTGTTTTGTTCATCGCTGTATTAAGATTATAATCATTTTATGGTTGTTTATGTTCAGCATTGTTTGCCATTTTGTTCCATTTAGCAAGTGTTGAAAGCACACCAGATATTCAGCTTGTTTGCAACGCATGTGGGTTTGTTTTGTTTTTTTTGGGTGATGGTGTAGAAAGACTTCAAGTGCAATATTTCAGAGTACATTTTATTTTCATGGTAAGTTGACACAGCCCTTGTTTTATTTGTATGGAACACGCATGAAAGGTTGTCTTATCAAGCCAATATTTAATGAATCAGAGAGAGCACTATTTTTATGGACTTCACATATTTTTGCAGTACATCCTCTTCAGTGAATGAATACCCAATACTCTTTTGTTTCAAGCTTTGATAAAACACCCTGTTACATCTGTAGTTCGAAGTACATGTAGCAGCTACTGTACACATCATCCAGATTTCTAATTTTGTAATCCGTATTTATTAATACCATTTGCATGTCTCAAAAAAAAAAAGTTCTCCATGAGCCCAGGTGGTTCTACACATAAAGCCCAGTAATGGTGGCCAACGATTGGTGTGGATCTGTCAGCATAAAACACTTTTAGTATTTCTTTTTTATTGGTTTTGTTGGTTTAATCACTCAGTATTAGTGTGTTTTTTGGTGTAGAGATGTGATTTGTTCTTATTTGAATGTGTAAACTTCACAGTTTTACTTTGCATTATTTTTGGAGTTTTGAATTTTTTCGTCGGTGGTAACATGTATCCTTCAATAGCCTAGATTTGTATGCGTGACACCCCAGTTTTCTTGTGCAGAATATTTATTTGTAGAGCAACACGCTGGGTAACAAAAAGGTTATTAGCTTCAGGTTATGTGGCTGAGATGTTGTGCTTTGAGAGTTCCTGAATTTGTCGACCAATTTTCATACATTTGTGTTTTGTATATGGGAAGTTCCTTAGCTATTTTGTTGATGCAGTTTAAAAATTATGGTAAAGTTTCTATGTTTTTAATAAAAGAAAAGTTCTTTTTAATGAGGTCTTTGGTGTCGTTGGTGGCTTTTTTATTTGACATATTTTTTATCTTTTTTTTTTCTTCTTTTCGACTTCTGATTTAGCATGAGAGTTAGAGCCAGTTATTCTGGTCTGTGACTGTGTGTTATGGTGGGGTTTATTTGATTCTTTGCTGCCATGTTATTTATACTTTTCAACTAATTTTGTAATAACTTTCTAATCTTTAAAACAGTTTGTGTATGGATTTTCTTGCAAATAAAAAAAATCTTCGATATTAATCTGCATGAATGTTTTCACTAACAAAACTAACTGTTCATCAAGTTCTGTTGAAATTTGAAAAGGCATGTTGTTTTAACATTTTGCAAATCGCCGCACAAGAAGAGTACTTTGTACAAGTCACAACGTAAGGAGCAGAGGCGTCTCACTGATTTATGGTACCTGTCTTGTGATTTAGGTTTCGGGAATCAGTAAGTCGTAAGTATCTCCGTTATATCAAATATGACGTGTAGGTATAAAACCAGCCAAAATTATGTGTGTGTTGCTCGTGATATACGCGTAGCCGGGGGGGGGGGGGGGGGGGGAATAAACACCACAGAAAACGGCTTGAAATCACGCGTGCTAAACGGCACAATATCAGGAGTCGAAACATGATTCTCGGCGGCTTCCCGCGGTTGTGACATCCATGTTGATGTTGTATACGTAAATCAACAGAAACATCAAGGTACGCAACACAGCTAGGCTGTTTTGTCGCAGACATATTGGGGCACCAAGTGAGAAAATTCTCTGGCAAACTGACCCCTAATAACACCCCCCCCAAAACAACAACAACAACAAATACGTGAACAAAACATACGGGACAACCAAGACATGCGCAATACACCGTAGTCGCTTGTCAACAGAAATGGAACTTTGACTGTTCATTTCACCAATTCAATTCTGAAAATAAACCCAGCAAAAGTATTTTGTCCCCGCTCTATTTCCTGTTGGATTCATTGTGACTGGAATAACGCCGGCTGACACTATGTGGGTTACCCATCACTGTGACAAGGTCCACAGCTGTTGCTGTTGATGATGGCTTTCCAGGGAAAATTTCACCGAGTGTCTAGCAAGAAAACACACCTATTGACCGGCTCATTGATTTGACGTGGAGGAGGAAACAGTCTCTAACTCAGTTGGTACTCATAATCTGACAAGATGAGGGAGAAAAAGAAGATGAAAATAAGAGGTAAGATTGCGCTTCTCTCTCTCATGACCATGCGACCGAACGCACTTGTTGCCCAACATTACCAAGCAGCCAAGCTGTCCCTAGCTCGTGCAGCTGCCATTGTTCTTCGAGTCGATGACCTCTGTGATTGTGGCAAAGGCCAACAGTAGTGTGTATAATTGCCAGAATAGTAACTATGTCTGCCAAAATAGTAACTATGTCTGCCAAAAGACGCGAAAGACCATTAGTTTATCCGGCAGTTTCAGTATATGATACGCTTTTTTAGTCGGATTGGCAGACGCTGGCCATTTGCCCTGCAGCCAGCGCCCGAGACCTACAGGCTACTGTCATAGAATGATCTTACTCTCATGCAAGTGTGAACCCAAGTCGTCGTCTTTGGTCACTTCCCTGCCGTCCAGTGAGATCGATACCAGTAACATGAAACTTGCATAACTGACTAGCCCGGCTTCAGGCGCCACAGTGCCTTCGCTCGATCAGTGAGCTGTCCTAGGGGGGTTGAGGGAGTTGGATCGTGGGAGGAAAATCAGCACAAACACAGTAGCCTACTAGGTGAATTACAAGGAAAAGGGTAAAGTCAGTGGTTTGAAGACTGAAAGAAATATTCGGTAGAGCTGACCTTTCAATTCGAAGCGCAAAAGTCCGCTCAGCTACAGCTGAAACAATGTAGGACCTGTTATTGGATTGGTGTACGTGAAAACATCCATCGAGATTCGACTCAAAACTGACGGGAGCTTTTTTTTTGGTTTTGTTTTATTCATCATTGAAAAAACTGAGGATGGTATTAGACGAACAAAGGTTATGACTGATCAGCGGGTAGCTATGACCGCGAGCCCTTGGAAAACGCACACTGTTTTCTGCAAACAACAATGAGAAACTGGCACAACTATATATATGCGTTTCCACCGCCGCACCTACACAAATTTTTGCCTACACAAACCACCAACAGAGTAAAACGGACGGAAAATTGGGCTTGGCCATGTTGGGGAAGAGGGGAGGGTGGTCGGTTTGGTGTTGCTGAAGTTATCAATATCTTCTTCTTTTGTTTTTAGCGTACAAACTCCCGGGTTACACCTCTGATTTCTCAAAATTGATATAGAGAGCGAATGTGCAAGCACAGAAGTCAAGACACATATGAACTTGTCCGGCTTGAACAACTTGCATACAATGTACACACAATTAGAACGATTAATGGTCTGCAGTCTCAACTAAAAGCCGCAAACTGTGTGTTTTGAAAAAGAAAAAAAAAACCTGCAAAATGAACAGTCAGCCCTGTCACACTGAGTTGCAGAGTGTTCAGCGCTTTGGAGACCTTTATAAAACTAGAGCGCGAGTTTGCAGTGACACATCAGGTCCACTGCACTAAGGAACTGCAACAGTCCCATTGCAGCACCGGCGAGAAAATGTTTCCTTTGACCATAACTGAATCCGTTTGCGAAACACACTCAAGGATACAACAGATGAGAGACTCCCCATTCTGACTGGACTGAATCGTGCTCATCTGGGCTGTCCCCTCCCCCCATAGCCTGCCGCCCTTAGGGCCGTCTCGGCCATCACTCTCGTGGCGGTAACGTTAAACCCTAGCTTACTTTGCGGTGACTTTTGTGCTGTTGGTGCGTGAGCGAGACACATCGCCACAGTGCCTACTATGGGAGTGTTGTGTACTGCACGAGAAGACCTACAACTGCAATATTCCTCGTTCAGCGTCAAAACGCAAACTGAGTTGTCATAATCAGGCTCCGCATTGTATGGGGGTTTCAGAGACGCTGAAAGCTCTGTAACTGTGACAGAGTTGATTGTGCATCAATTTTGGTGTGGATTTTGTTGAGGTTGCAGACCTTTAAGAACCTAATCCAGCGTCAAACTGACCGCTTTACACGGTCTGACCCCGTCTAACTTGGCAATCCTGGCATGCGTATTTCTTTCTTTGGGCTTTCCACTAATTCCATGCCCGTCATTAACATGGTTATCTGCAAGCCGATGCGCACATTGCTTGGAGTTCAACTAGCTTGTAAGGAACGGTAATCCAGCTGAACAGACGTGACCGTGCGGGGTGATTATTCCCGACGCTTGCCCGAGGGCTTGGGCCGGTAATCAGGTTGATAGGACACCCGTGTGGAGTCGATCGTCCAAACACTCGTTTGTCCGTGTGGCGTATAGCACGTGCTGCTGCACTTGACCTACATCCTCGCTGATTGACTGGTGGTTTCATGCGCTGCTTTGGTGCTCTACATTTTCCCATTTCCCAATCCCGCCCACGGATTCGCTCCGACAAGTTCTTTTTCTCGTGTATGTGCATTTTTTTTTTTTTCAAAAGAAATTTATGGAAAATGAAAAGATGAATCTTAGTTTGGAAGGCAGTTTTCTGCTGGACTGCCGGGACACAAATAAATGAAATGCCCGACATAACAATTCAAAAACAAAAATACTGGTTACATTACAGTTTTGCTCGTTATGTAAAGAATACTGTGATGCTCAAAGGCAAATCAGAAAGCTCGAACAGGCCTTTCAGTCATACATGGGCAACACAAGCCGAAAGGCGAGAATAAGTTTGGCGCTGTGAGTGTTTTTGGTCCGCCCATGACTGTTTTCCCTCTGGCAGGAAATCGTTAAAACAGCTCGCGAAAACCCTCTCCAGCTCCTCAAAGGTGTCTCCGAGGGAAGGCCACTTGGGACCTAACTCAGACTTGTCCATGCACACCACTTCATCATCCCGCTCTGTAGGCTGACTCTGCTTGGAAGTAAGGGAGGATAATCCCTTTATCCATCATCCCTGGGGGCATACACACAAAACCTCACATTTTCTGGCAGTGTCACCACCGGAAAATAAGACGGGGCATCAGGCGCTACTAGCACGCTGCCCTGACGTTTCTACCAGCTGAAGTGGAACACTTACTTAACGAGGGCTGACGTAAAGTCAAACCACAGTCATACCATTCAAAACACACACACACACACACACACACACACACACACACACACATTGCACAAAACTCTGTTTCAGTTAAATGTAATTTCAGGTAAGATTCTGCTTGTACATTGTACTTGTAAGTTTATCCAAAAAAAAAAAAAATCAATGTTTGATCTCACAGAAACCTCAACCGAAGTTTTCAACATTTTTAAAAATGTACTATTTTCTCCTATGTAAGAGTTAAACAAACACTTGCCAGCCCATTGCACTGCTGCACTGACCCATATACATGATTAAATAAATGCAGTAACACACTAACTGACAATGATGAAAGAAAGAAATTGTATACTTTAAAACATGAAGACATAAATTTGGAATGGATTTCACACACGTACACATGTAATCATCTTGATGCGAGTGCAGTCTGTCAGTCTAAGTCAAACCATATATAAAAAAACCACACATTCTTAATTAAACGGACACAAAACCAAAAGATACTGCACATACGCAGACTGCCATAACGCCTGCCTAACTAACCTTAGTGCTTTTTTCACATGCACAAACAGAAACCTCTGTGTATAATTATAGTCAACAGATTCATTTCACAGCCACTCTAGCACTGCTACAGTGATTTTTTACAATGATCATCTGGCTAATGAGGAAACCTCACCCATACACAACTGTTAATCTCACACATCACATCAGGACCAGCCTCTGAAATCTGAAATAAGTTATCCACATTCATGTGGTTCTCGCAGTCACATCTCTCTCACTTCCGTTCATTTCCCTACTACAGTACAACAGAAACATTCTTCATCCAGCCACAGCATAAATTTTAAATAACAATAAAAGAGGTCATTCACATCCACTGCATCCCTTCTTACATTTGTGACGCTCTCATTCAACCAGAATTAACAAGTGTAAGTCAATTCCCCCCCCCCCCCCCCCCCCATGTAAAGTCTACGACTTTTGCATAGATGCCCAGTAGTCACCACTCCATCTCCAGCAGAATAGTGAAGCCTCAAACTTGGTTCATCCAAACATCGCAATGAGGACGACAACGCCCATGAACAGTGTGACCAGTATCAGCGGTGTCAGTAGCCCCCACACAGGCCAAAGACCCTTCAGCAAACTGCAACATAGTAAAACATCATGCTTATAAGATACGAGAGGTATATATCATGGCTATTTTTAAATACCATTCCTACCCGTGTGCGCACACAAACACTTTGCACGATATTTGCAAACAAAGAGAAAATACATAGGGAACCAAACCGGTCTGCAAGAGTGCACGGCGCAAAAGCCTGCCGGTACACTCTCAGTCTCACACAGCCATTGCCTGCAAACATGTATGTTTGACCAAAATGCTCCAGCCCAAAGCACTGCTGTCAGCGCTGGTCACTTTCAAACCCTTTAAAACGAATAATGCTCTGTGTCTCTGAATGTTTATGAAAAAAATCTTCACCGAAGTTGTCAGCTAAAATAAGATGTTCCGCAAGACCATTCTACGAGTTGGTGAACCAGTTTTTACTCTCCTACAGAGCCCATCAGAAAGGAGCTAGAACGAAAAATTGCCACGACGTGCAAAAAAAACACCAGCTACTCTCCCTCCTTCCAACTCTTCTTCCCATTTCAGCAGCGAGAACGCACCGGAGTTTCCTAGCAACGCAACGAAAGAAATATCTTCGTTACATGGACACTGGTGTAAGAAATACAAAGGAAAGGGGGGCGATTCTACCCAGAAGGCTGGGACTGGCTTGACGAAGGGGCAACGAACAGAGAATGACAGACGATCAATGGAGGAAACCAAGCCCCTCCTTTGACATTTCATGCGTGGGCCCTGAGGAAAGTGATCAAATTTACGTAAGTCGTTTATCTCACAGCGCGACACCCCCTGCTGTTTACGTCTAACACAAGGCATCAATCACTGAGGAACAACTGGCACAAGATCAAGTATCTCTTACACACACACACACACACACACACACACACCAAAAATGCTGTGGTCGGTGAAAACGAGAAAAGCGAGCACGCAATTTAAATACATAAGAGACTGCGTTTCCTCTCGTGTTTATTCAGCAGGGATCCTGATTTGATTTATACACAGTTTGTGATATCCAGTTCCCCGCGCATAAAGGCCGTTATCAGGTAATGATGACCAACCACAACTGATCAATACCGGTGATCCTCAGACACGCGCGCAAACGGCACGAGCAGGCACTTTCTCCTTTATTCTGTTTTTGCGTTCATTCCTTTCCGAGACCATCCTATTTTTGTGCAGACCTGAAGGATAAAACAGCCTCAAGGAAAGCACAATGTCCTGCAGACCGTAGAATGGTAGGCAAAGTTTGGTGGGCGCATGAATTGTGACTGTGAAGCTGTACCAGAAAAATAGAAGAAAGGGAAAAACCTCACAAAAGTCAAAAGTCACAGGTATCCTATTGCTGTTTAGGTATGTAACCAACAACGGCCTGTACAGAAAGAACAGGAAAGGGAGGAGGGGGGGGGGGGGGCGGTTGGAGCTGTGGTAGAATTGGGAGTAATACTATAGTGACGGGTGGGACCGATTTCTGAATGGGTTGCGGGGGGGGGGGGGGGGGGGTGGTAGAATAGGGAGTAATAGGGATGGGACCAAGTTGCGAATGGTGCAAATACATGAATCTGCAACTGGGACGAGACTTTAGGCTAATGACCGGAATCGTTCGCCCGCTAAGAGCACGTGAAACAAGTGCGATTCTGTCACTACGTTCTCTGCTATCAGTCGACTGGGCTCCCTCTGTGCCACTGCCGTCGGTGGCCACCAGGACCCCGACGCAATCGTTGAAGCTGGCGGGCCAATAACTCACTCAAACGGCTTTCCCCGGGACCAGCAATTTGCCATAAAGAAGCCAACTTAAAACTCGTTTAGTCTCGTTAACGCCGGCAAACTGGCCAAACAAGGATGTGCTTTTGTCTCTGTGTCTCCCCGGGGGCTGATGTTGAGCGGGTCCTGATGGCTTGTATTTCCAATAATCAAAAGAGCCGCAAGTTCCTTTTGCTGAAGGCAAATATACCAGGGAACACTAACCAGCGCTATAGGCTGCACACTGCTGAATAGTTTTTTGATGTACACGTCTACTGGTCGTGGTTTACAAACTGCCTACAATTACAGATGCACTGCCAGAACTGACAAGCACACAACCATTTGCACACACTTGAATGTTCTGTCAAACAATGACTATCACATCTTACTGTGTCAACCATACATAACTGGGCGCCCAGCGGCTCAGTAGGTTTGTCTGCTGATCTCGCAGCCTGTGTGGTGAGTTTGTAGTGGGATCGGCCCTGACAAAAGTAAAACACTGTGCTGATACCTAACTTTGCCCATTTCCTCTGGCTTTATAAACTGGGCCTTCCTGTGTGACCTTCCATCACAGTCTAGGATGAACAAACTGTGGCCATCCTGAATGTCTGGACTGAGCATGTTCCGGTGGTCTACAGTCTACAGTATTCCATCTGTTACGGCGGCCGTCACCCCCCGCCCCACCCCTCCATCTGCCCATTACTAGGGCCGTTCCCACTCATTCAGTTGGCTGAGACAAACCCCAAGTTGTGCATCTGACATCCACCAACCAGATACGTAATCAAATAACATTTCACAGCTGCTGATAATAGTTTGAAAAGATAAACAACCGAATTTGCAACTAAGCAATGGCAACAGGCAGTACATGTGCTTATGAACAGCTCAGATTTAGTTTTCATCTTAAAAAAAAAAGAATAAAAAAGGCTACCACGTGATACTTAAGCCAAGCAGAACAAGAAAAGGGAAGTTACCGGCCCCCGTAGTGTAGTAGTTAGCACTTCGGACTATGGACCGGGAGACCCGGGTTCGAATCCCGGGATTTTTCCTACCTAGGTCGGCTCCTACCCAGAGCGGGTGTGCTATGGGTCCAATGGGGAGGCTGTTGCCACACAGCCGAGATTCACCCACTTCACGGGTGCGACTTTGGGGGTGCTTCCCTTGGTATGACACGTCTTATGATGTGGATGATTACACGGCCGGCACCGCAGGTGCCGTACTTCCCGGGCCTGGTTAATGCCGGGATATTTATGACAGGAAGCGTGGAATGCGGCCCTGTCCCGCAGTCCCAAACCACACGGACCTCCATAGCATCATCTTACCATCATCCTCATCTCCATCATCATGCATAATAATAAAAATTGTCCCAACTTTCGAGCCCTCCTTGGATTTCACCCATGACCTGGGAGGAACACCACTGGAACCGGTAAAAGAGTTGGGGCAGCAAAAAAAAAAAAAAAAAAAAAGAAAAAAAGAAAAAAAAAGAAAAGGGAAGTTTCTCACACTTTGTTGGAGTTTCACTTCACACTAATGGTAAGAGGCTGATCATGTTTTGCATTATACAAATTTGAGCTGGACTACTGTACTTTACTGTGTACATGTATAGGTGTACAAACCTTTACACTTTAAACAAAAATATCTAGGTAGTCTCAGCATTTCAAGGCTCCCAAATCATTTAGGTCACTTAGATACTAATGCTACCATTTTTTAGGCTTGCAGGTCGTTTTGGGCTGTTGTGGTGGTGTGTGGCGTCGCTAACTGCAGACTGTCGTTAACTGCAGAAAGTTGTAGGCGCATGTGGGAAATAAGGAGCACTCCCCGCACTCCTCATCTCGTTATACACATTCCAGGTACAGGCGCGTGACTAATTTGCAAGAATGGCGTGCACGTATGCGTATCATGTGCTCTTCTTTTGTGCAGCGTTGTACTCAGTCACTTTGAGCACTGCTGTGTCGGATGGAAACAAGGCGGAAAAAGTGAGTGCTTATGGTAAAATGATGACATTTTGTAAGTGGGAGTCATAATATCATTATCAGTATACAACTTTGACTTTAGATGATTGAATAAAAATCCATGAGAATGTATTGAGAACTTGTGATTTTTTATGGAAAGTACGGTAATACAAATAACTGAAATCGGCCACGGGGGACTGTATGCCTAATTCCATTTAATATTATGACTTCCACTTACAAAATGTCATCATTTTACCAGGTAAAAAAACCCACAAAAAACCTCACTTTTCCTCCTGGTTTCCATCCGACACAGCAGTGTTCAAAGTGACTCGTGAGTGCAACGCTGCACAAAATCACGCGCCTGTACCTCACGCGCACTCGAGGTCAAGGTCAGCACCGCATTGTTCGGGAGTTCTCATTAAATTATCACGGAACGCAAATTATTAAACTACGTTATGTTTGCTGCTTTTATTGATCAACAAATCCTTAGGTGGAGGCGTGTTAACATTATTATTGTGCCTTAATTACCAAATTAGTGATGTATCCCAGTTATCATCAGTTTCTGCGATCTGTCTGCAGTTAACGACAGTCTGCAGTTAGCGACGCCACAGTGGTGTCTAGCATCACACCACTAAGATATGTGTACACACAAGTACAGGCACAGACAGCATATTTCTCTCATGTGATTGTCTCCCCTGACTGTTTCACCAAGGAGCCGACAAGGGAAACGGGACTGAGTTTTCCTTGTTTAAACGGCTAAAAAATGTCACCGTCACCGTGTTTCATTTGGAGGTCTACTAAAGGCAGACTATTTTGAGAGCACAAGCTTAGTCACAAGCGCAACTGTTCCAAAAGTGAATTCTCCCAATACAAAGCTCAGTAATGGTAGCATTAGTATCTAGCACACAGTATGTCATGACAGACTCAGAAATAAATGTGGGAAGGCTAACAGTCTTGCTCATGTTGGCACTGAAGAGACAGGATCCAAAATGCACAGCTGCTAAACTAAGGTACTGAGGGAGAAAAGCAATGCGACAAGCATGGAAAAGAAAGGGCGATTCTGTTTGGCTTTTGCACATCTGGGTCAAGGTCACAGCATATTTGGAGCACACAACCAAACATGTACATCTGAACCCTTTAAAAGGGCAGACTGTTGGGTTTCTTAGGCACAACATTGATGTATTGATCCATTGATGTATTCCATACACGTATGAACAACATACCATATAGAGCCCAAAATGAAACTAGCCGTTGCTATGGGAATGGCTGTGGGGTGAAGTTTCTCCCAGTCGTCAGAACTGACTTTCTTCACCAGCGACAGCCAGATAATGAGGAACAGGGCAATGGCAAGTGTCACTCCAATGAGTCCAGCTCCCACATCAAACCACAACCTGTGAGTGTGACAGAGTAAACAGCATTGAACTTCTGAGTCACGACCTCATGTTCTCATGGACTGTGCAGACATCTTCTTATGTCAAATGATCCATTCAATGTTTTGTTTCACTGATTTGGGGTCAAGTGCTGACAGTGGCAATCATATTTTCAAGCTGTTGACTGGAACTTACCCCTCCCCCCCCCCCCCCCCCCAAAAAAAAAAGTTTACAAAGTTGTACATGTGATGTGTAAATGTAATTTGCTAATACGCCTCAGTTATCTTTGTTAAAATCTACACCACGCAAGTGAAAACACCTAGAGAACAATGGATCAGAAATGAATGAGAGGACCAATGATTTAACTACTACTCACTCTGAGTCTGACTACCAAAGATCATTTTATTAGGTAGCACTAGAAAGCTTGTGAAAACAAACCTGTTGATCCTGGGGTCATACAGGACAACCACATAAAAGTCACTGAAGTGGAAGACGGCAATGGAGGCAATCAGCCACACAATGTTCTGCACATTAAAAGCTGAGAATCTCTGTTTTGATTTTGGTGGGATATCTCCATCTCTGTCTAACCCAAGCTGCTTTCTTTTTTCGTTTTCTTCCTCTGTAACAGACACATCAGGCACACGTAGGTTAATTTACACCACAGACATTCAGTGGTACATCACTACATGGCATCAAGTGACATTGAATAAGACAGCGTAAGTCTTTTTTATTATCAATATTACCACTTAAATCATTACACCTTTTCATAAATTTGATTTGTATGGACGACTTGATATGAAGTGCATTGCCGCAGTGCAGTGCAATCCACCTGGCTAATTTTACTGTTTACTGGAGAGGGGGAAGACAGAGGCAATCAGGAGGACTATGAGTCTGAGAGAAATCCCCTATAAGCAGTTTGGGAACCATGAATAAACAGTATCACATCTTATTCTGATACTGATCCCATGCTGAACTATGACAGCAGTGACGGCTATTGAGCCAGATACAATACCCAAGCTTTCTCCTCACATTGTATACTTTTTATAATTACCTCTTACAAAATATTTATGCACAGTGTAGTTCCAAGCTATGAGCTTTCAACAATATAAGCCTCTCCACACTATCAGCCGGCTGCACTGATCTCATGTAACCAAAGAGATATAATATCACTAACAGCAACATAATTATCAGTATCAGTACTGAACGTATCACCTGACAGTAATAAAATAAATTCACAGCTGGTGCGGAAATGAAATATACTACACCTGTGTCTGTTAACCCTTTCGCCTCTTCAGTTTTTAAAGTGTGTGAGTCGGACAGCCGAACGTTTCCGTTCTATTTTAGTATTTTTGCCAGCCACGGGGCAGGAACCGTTTTCGACTTTGGATGATGGGCTGAAGTTCTGACACTCGCATACAAAACGACTGGTTTAGATCAAAGAGAAAAGGCCCTGACGAAAACCTCATTGTGCTGCTGTTTCTTCCCTAGCATAGTTTACCTATTTCAAGAGCCTCTAGGTATCGGTCCGCCAAACGATGTTGGACTCGACGACGAAATGCGTCCTCTTCGGAAGCCATTTTGTTTCCGCCATACATAGCGACCTAAACGAACCAAAATATTGTTAGAAAAAAATCAAGTTTTGTTTTTGAATAAGATACTTTACAACTATGCATCTTTTTTCAGAAATTTTATAGGTGGAATTTATATATAAATAGGGAAATATTGACCATTATTTGGTAGATTCATTTGATGTTCTTCTGCGGAAGTAGTCGGATTAGTAAATTTTGATTGGCCAAGACAGAACCGGAAGCGGGATCTTCAAAGTCGTCAAAGCGGCTCAAGAATCGGTTCATGTTTTGTCATTACTTTGGTGTTCAGCGTTCTTTACGTGAGCTGTTCAACTTCAAGGTGCAACAGAAAGTAATGGCTTTTCTGCATTTGTTATAATTTGATAGTCTCGATAGTCAGTTTGTTTGAACTGGAAATCAGTATAGTTTCAGTCGTTTGTCCATCCGACTTTCTCACTGGTGTTCCTGAACTTGTACACATCAGAAACGCTATTAAAGTGATACCGGTTATCAAATGCTTCTGTAACTTTGAATCGGTTTTGCACCAGTAAAAGAACCCAAGTCGAATAATGTTTAGAGCTAGACATCGGGGTAATCTTGAAGAATAGTATACGAAATTCTGGGAGCTATTTGCACGCATTTTTTCGGGTGCTTTCGGTTCTGCTCGATGCAAAGAGACGTAAGACACCCTCACCTGCTCACTTTGACCTCTCCTTCCCCACATGTGGATGCAAATAATTTATTTCATTTCACGGCACGAGTGGGGATATGCATGCAAATCCAATGCGCTATTTTGGTTGCTGATCACATGGGCACAACGTCAGAATTTCGTATACTATTCTTCAAGATTACCGAAATGGGAATGAGAATGCAGACCTGCCTACACTACACATTGACCATAGAAAACTAAGTAATTTTGGGCTTACTACACAACTATGCATTTAATTGCCCCACTACACAATTTTTTCCCTAAATCTACTTAATTTAGCGGTTAGTGTTTCTTCAAATCCGTTCTGAACTTTTGCTCGCGCCGATCCAGCTTTTTGAACGAGCCTCATTCAAAGTTTAACTATGCATAAATACCCCGTAGAAAGAAATTTGGCTAAAAAAAAAAAAAAAAACCATACTGAGATACTATGGTAGTACACTGTAACCAGTCAAATCAAACAAGCCAAAGAATAGAATAGCTGATTTGTAGCTTAAGCAACAAGCTGGCACATTTCTGTTGGGATACGTTAGGACTACTCATTTGGACAGGAAACTACTCGTTTGGTTTTTGGCACTACTTATGTCATGTTTGGTGGGTAGGCAGGTCTGAGAATGACTCATCAAGAGTGGTTGTCAGGTTGCCTACTTTCAGATAAGAGGTAATGTCAGAGAAACAAAATAATGTGTAAAGATTTTTAGATCATCATAAAGGATTTTTAGTTCAGTGTTGTGTAACCAAAAACAAAATTTAACGTGATAAAATTTAAGAAACAAAATCCGGATAATTCAATTCAATTCAATTCAATTCAATATAACTTTATTGTCTGTCGATGGCAGAAAATTTTCTTCTGGCTCACACACACACACACACACACACACACACACACACACACACACACACACACACACACATTAATTTATCTAGACATATAAATCCATACATATTAAACACAGATCCTAAAGTAATGTGTGATGTCCAAGTCTAATACTATGCAACTAAACTAAGAAATCTAAACTAAAAGATGGCAAGGGCATAGCGGACATGACACAGCTGAGGAGTAAGCACAGTTTTGAAAATCTCAACAAATAAAATCTATACATACTGGGGACGGGCAGTAAACACAGTTTAGCATTGCAATCCATCTGTATGTTGACTTGGAATGTGATTTTTCTCTTTTTGTTCTTTTTAGTTTTGAAAATGGCAGCACTGCAGTTTCATATCCATACCGACAAGGAGAATGTTTCTTCCATGGGCCACAAGTTCAAATCTGGCAGCACACAAGGTGATTTTACTTCAGAAGTTTATAGAATCATACTATTAAAGTTACTTATCATGTGACTACTGACTAAAAGTAAGATAGTAACTAACACACACACCTTCCACTTCCAGAGGTGATCCTTTCAAATGTCAGTGGCTTCATAACACTACCCCCCCTCCCCCCACCCCCTTCACCCAGTCAGCAAACACCACTTTGAGTTCTTATGTTACTTATAAGACTTACTTAGTGTTGAATGGTTGTGTCAAGTTGTTTACCAGAAGTAAAGAACCAAAATCATGGACCGACAAAACTTGAAATGGGTAAACTGGGTGCTTTTGAATTCGAGCTTCCTCAGTCCAGAACAAGTAACTGAGAGTGTAACAGGGATCGATTTTCTCGCGCGCCGTGCGACTATGTCTCATATTTTGATAAAATGTCGCATAGGAATTTCGCAAAATGCGTCATATGTCGCACGAACATGACATCACAAGCGCACTTGACAACGCGAAGCAGAGATGTGCTGTCCGTGTCAGTCATAGAGTCTGTTACACTAATCTAATATTAGTGATGAGGCTTACTTATCCCGTTCGCCGCGCGCGCTGCCAGGAACTCTCGCTCGAAAGAGTTGCAAAAAATATTGGCGCGTTATCAGTTTTCTCAGTTCTGCGATCGAGAGGTCCTTTTCCTGAACGTCACTGGACTTAGGAACAGGCTCTCGGCACAGACATGTGACAGAGTGATGCGGGTGAACTTGATTGTCTCATAGAAAATGAAAATGTCTCATAAAAATGACTGGTCAAGGAGACAATGTCTCATTGGCATATTTGAGTAAATCCATCCCTGGTGTAATGTTTCTGGTTGTCACAGGTGGCAAGACGTTTCAGAGCGGAGCATCTCAGAGCCTAAAGACTCCACGCCGTGCACTTGGCTCCGTCAATCAAGCAGACAGGGTTGCTGGCTTTGCTCCATCACAAACTGGTTTAAAACCTGCTCTTGGAACAACACCAGCCTCAGTTAACAAAAAAGTCGCTGCTCAGTTCCAAAAGCCATCCAGTGTGCAGAAACCTAAGTCACTGAGTGAAAAGTCTTCCAAACTCAATGAGCAGTTGTTCCCCAGTTTAGATGTAAGTATGCTGTTCTGTTCTCCACTTTGTTTAAAAAAAATTATTTGCAAGAGTTTTTCCATTTATTGTGCATATCACTGGATAAAGATTTTGCAAACTTGTGAGTTAGTCTTGTTTTGTAATTTAATTTTTGTGTAACTTTATTCAGTACATGTTGATGTAGTTCAATTGCCTTTATTTTTGCTGAAAAATTCCTTTGAATATTAACATTAAAATTGGATCAGATAATCAAGTAAGGAGTTCATAAATAATTGTGTCTATAACTAGCATCACAGTCATTTTGTGTTGTGACTGGTTTCACTTTCAGAAAGAAAATAACGTTGGTGGGAAAAGTAAGCAGCAGGGGAAGCCAGTATCCACCAGCCGGCCTGCCCAGTCCAAGGCCAGCACAGATACGATAGATCCCAAGTTGCTACCAGATATTGAGTACATGCCAGAGGCAGAACCACCAGCAGGTATACAGCTGAGCTAATGGTTTTCTTTTTTCTTTCATTGTTTGTTGCATAAGTTGATGCATCTTCATTTTTTCACTGACTGGTGAAGAGCAATGCTGGCAGATTTGTAAGAATACATGTTCGGGTTGGCACATATTTATTCTGGAGCATACGTTTGTGATTAACAATAATAATATTAATAATAATGGATACTTATATTGTTATAAGGGAGCCGGGGTGGCTGAATGGTAGAGCGTTGGACTCTCAATGCTCGGGTCATGAGTTCGTATCCCGGCTGGGGCCAAATATTTGTGCTGGCCTTTTCATCGTTGCCCCGTCTTTGATATCACCCGTATGTGGTGGAAAAGGACGTTAAACCCCCCAAAACCCACCCACCCCCACCCATATTGTTAAAGCGTGCTTCCTCCTCTGACACACTTCAACTCATGCCTAAATGCATCAAATTTCACAGGTTTTAGTCTGAATTAAAAAAAAAAAAAAATTCCAGGGGAGCATGCCCACAGACATCTCTCTAGCATGATGCAGACACGCTCTCATGGCTTTGCCATTAAGTGCTACACACTTTTCCTCCTGTTGAATCATGGATCATTTTAAACCCTGATTCCTACAAATACAAACTTGTACATGTGCAACTATCACAATCTTATGCAGCCGTATGCATCTAATACTAATACTAGTAGTAGTTATATATATATATATAACCAGTACTGAAACTCGTCAAATGTAATGTGCACTAGAATGTGAGAATGTTGAATTTTGAGGTTTGTTTTTGCATTTGCTGAGAGTGAGAAAAAAATGCAGAGAAAGGTGGCTGATAAATTATTCTTAGTCTTGCTAGGAATAGTAATATATGCAGTGATCATTTTATGTCCGCGCCTTGCGCCATTGGCGCATAAATTTTAAAAATGACCCATAAAAATCATAAGCTGTGCGCCAATCGGCGCATCGTTATAACTTTAAAAGTTTTGACACAGAGTGCTGTGCACTCACAGTCTGAAGACTACCTAACAAAATTTGTCTGCTACCCAGCGACAGCTATTGTTACGTAAAAATTACTAAAATCTCATTGGATGAGACTATGATCAGGTGGTCTGGTCTGCCCAATCAGAAGCAATCGTTCGTCTACCCCAGAGCCTCGTTTTGGAGCGCTTTTCATACACAAAAAGTTGTGTGCCAAACAGGAGAATTTTCCACAAACATTAAGGTGACCCCAATTGCTCAGAGTTTATATAATTTAAATTATGTGCTTTTTCATCTGTTCTGTTCCGTTTTAGAATGACCCATAAAATTTGGAAATGGCCCATAGAAGGTGTCACAGTGGGCCATTTCACCCATAGATTTTCAGCAAAAAATGATCACTGATATATATGTGACAATCATATTGCTTTTACCAGTAATATTGCTAATAACATATAAACTTAAGGTTATTGAAAATGGTTTAAGATGGAATTGTATGCCCGTTTATTGGAACTTTTCATTCTTGCATCTGTAAGTGTAACTTTTACATGTACTCCCAACCAGTGTGTGTGTGTGTGTCATCCCATCACTTGAAATTGGATTGACAAGGTCAGCGTAATTGCTTTGTCTTTAGAGAGTGACGATGAAAGTATCTGGCCTAAAAGAGACCGAGTAAGTAACTATGTGGATCGCATCCTCAATTGGCGTCCATCATGCCTGTTTGGCATTGTGCCTGAGAGTGAGGATGAGGAGGAAGAAGAACGGCAACGCAAGCGCATCATGGAAGAACTTGACAACATTCCGTTGCCAAAAGACAATGGTAGGCAGAGTTCTTGGCTGACATTACTCACAGTACTTTTTAATGTACTGTGTATTTGTTTTGATATGAACTACATGTACATGTATTACAAATGAACTTTAATAAAACTTGTCATGGTAGTGTTTTTAACTATTTGTGTGCTGGTGTGAACAAAAGCAATTGTAAGCAGACAGGAGGCATTTATTATTATTACCCGATATTATGGAATATGCCCAAGTCACCTCTGTTAACATGTCAGCTCTTTTTCTTTCTCTTTAGTGTTTTACCCAAACTACTGATGCTGTGAATATTTGGAAGACTGGATACTTTCTTGTGTGGTATTGAGTACACATTCACCATTCTGCACTCATCGCCTACAAAATGATTCTTGTATAGAGTGTATATTTTGCTACAACTCAGTCGAACACCTACGGGTTAAGGTTTACCTTCCTTAAAAATTACCCTTCCTTGTAAAATCCTTAACATACATGTGTCATACCTTCTCTTTGCAGACGATGACCGGTTGTCAAAAGACCTCCACCTGAGTTTTGAGGAACTTAACCTTGATGCTGTCCCATTGCCCTCTATTGATGATATCGTTCTTCTCTCTGAGGAAGCACCAGAGAACTCTGGCACTGCTGCAGTAGACGTGTCATTACCATCCCTGGATGATTCTATTGGACTTTCATTGCATCTGGGAAATTTGGTTCTGAAAGACAGCTTGCCCAATTCTCCCGCACATTGACTGGGTTGAAGTGAAGTGTACTGTAGTTGTAGGCCACCTCTTGTGACTGGGTCTGCTCATGTGTGTTCCTTCACCTCCATTAAAACTGAGCTGACATGATGGTACACATTTCAGTGGAGGTCCGAGTCATAGCTGATACTGACATACTGGTGTCCTTGGAGATTCCGCTGTTCACAGTAGCATGCTTGTGGCAGGTGGATGTAAGTGGTGTTCATGAGACAATTTAGCATGGAGATTTTATTTTTAACCACCATGTCATAGACAAACCTAGGGTTTGTTGATTCATTGTCTATGATGATATATATCTTAGCTTTCTTGGCACAACAGACTTGCAAACAGTGTACTTTACAAATGCTTTGCAATGTTTTAAACAACCGACTGTTGTCATGCATGAAGTATGGTGAAGATTAAGGATCAACACCGATTTCACTTGGTGACGAAAATCTATCAGCTTAGACAAACATCATGATCAAACAACATGCGATAAGCGCACCTCACCTGTCACCACTTTTTCTCCGATTTCCAGCGTTCACTGCTTGAGCTTTTATGGTTCCTTAGGCCTGTCACATGGGAGTGTTTTTAGTCCGAACAAACAGGGAACATTGTGGTTTTCCATTTTACTTGTGTGACATGCGGCTACAACATGCTTTTGCCCTATTTTTCCAGAGCATGTTTGTTTTCATTGTTTGTTGGAATGTCTCCCATGTGTCACGAGCATTATTCTTCACAGGGATCCCCTTGAAAAAATTTGCATGAAAACCGTAGAGGTAGTACCTGGCCTAGTCGTCAGTGAGCTTGAACATATTTGTGTGAAAGAAAAGGTGTGTATGGATGATGTATTTTGTAATATTTGTTCTTATTTTTCGCACGGCTTACATTGTTAACATTTCATATGAGTAGTTAAGAAATTCTGCATGTGAGCATGATTTTTTCCTGGATGAAAAAAAAAAATGAAGTATGCACGATATGGTATGCCATTACTGTCCACTTTTTCATGACAATTGTAGGGCGTTTTTAATTACTTGTTTATCATAAAGGTTTATTTGAAATAAATTTCTGAAAGGAATTGAGATAATTTTTGTTTGAAAGTCAGTGGAGGAGATAAGTGAAACATCTAAAGGTTTGGAACTACACCTCAAAACACACATGCAATGTTTACTTATGTCAATGAAGATGATACGATTTGCAACTGCATACATGTACTTCATATGTAAGGAAGAGCAAGTGATGGCTCTGTCTGAACATCAGTATTAATTTAAACAAGATGGCCACCAGCCCAATATGTTGTTTCCATTTGATCACCTGCTATCGTCACGGTCGTTCTTTTGTAATGCCATGTATCCACACACACACACACTCTCTCTCTCTCTCTCTCGGAATGGAAACAACTGACCGGGCTGTCACACCAATCTTGTTTTTGGAAGAGAGACGTCAAGTTGTATTCTTTGAAATCTATGACGTTTTTGCTCACTGGGATGACGCATAATACATTTGGCGTAATAACTTTGATACAGTTCTTGCAATGAAAGCAGGCCCATGAAAATTGAAGTGTTGCTGCTGCGTGCGCAGTGTAAAGATCGAATTAATACCGACCCAATATGTTTAACAGACAAGTCTGCGCGGCGAACGTTTTCTAACTATGTGTTATGTCAAACATACGCGCGCACACACACACACAGACTCGCGCGAGCCGCGTTTGTGCTCCATTGAGACCTATGTGGTGTCCTCTCACTCTACTTTGCTATTGAGTGAGAGTCAGTGGGAAAAACAAAGCACACTACATCAATGAAACTCCCGCTTTCCCCGTCTACACATAGAGAACGTCCAAAAAGTGGCGACACATCCCCAAGAAATGCCAATCAAACATGACGTCGGAAAAATGACGCTGATACTGCCTTTTGCGTCAGTGCGCGCGTGCCTTTTCTGCGATGGATCTGACCTGTTCAGTACGTAAGCAGCCCTGCACAGCGTTCTGGGTTCTTCTTTCATGAATTTGTTCTCCGTGCATATTCTGTTCATAAAGTATTGGAGTTGTATTCTGTTATATCCCGTGTCTTCTCTGCGATTGCACGAAGATGGCGACATAGTAGAAGTAAAATACACCACGTCTCCAAACAGAGGAATTCGGAAAGAAAGTGGCGAGACACCCCCAAGAAAAAACAGCATCACGTCAATCAAACATGACGCACTTACTTTACGTCAGTGCGCGTGCGTCTCTTCTTCGATGTTTGTGAGGCGTGTGGCTTGTAGAGGAAATGTGCTGTGAGTACAAATTTTCGAGTCAACTGACGATAACGGCTGCAGTGAATTTTTCTAATTTTTTTGTATATTTTTTTATGGCACCCCAGGCTCATTATCTATGTATAGTAGGAGCGATTTTGAGATCTAAAGTGTGTTCACCAGCACTTTCATCAGGTACGGCTTACGCCAAAAGTATAAAAGCGACAACCTCCAAAATTCACTTAGTTGAGAGTCCGTATTCATGCTATCTATGTCCAAAAAATGGAGTGGTTTAGGTAAATATTACGCCTTTAAACGCCAGAAAGCCACTTTTTCTGAAAAGGGCGATAACTCGCAAATCATGTGTGCAATCGTACCTGGATCGGGCCTTCTATTCAACAATCTAGATTCATTTAGAAACCCCAAATTTGAAATCGATCGGTTCAGTATTTTCGGAGAAATAGGCATCTGAACTGGGTTCACATGCAATGTCAACTCAGGCTCGGTTTACATGAAAACTATAAGAGCGACCATTTTCTAGTAGTGACTATGTTCAGAGTCCGTATTCATGCTATCTACTGCCAAAAAATTGAGTGATTTAAATAAATATTACGCCTGTACACGAAAGACAACCAACTTGTCTCAAAAGGGCGATAACTCCCAAATCACTTAAGCAATCATCACACGCTTGAAATGTAACATTTTGATATATTTGGATACCCCAAATTTGAAGCCATTCGGTTGAGTATTTTCGAAGAAACGGGCCTGGACACAATTCACACACACACAGCCGCACACACACACACACACACATCCGCACAGACGGCACTCACTGAGGAGGAGAAGCGCGTTCGGTGGACCGTACATGTCAGCATCGATGACGCACGTTTTGTTACGTCATTGTCAGAGTTACACTTGCAAAATCGTCTCTGCGGGAGATCGGCAGTGACGTGCGTTTGTACCACAGATGCTTGCCCATGAACGTGGAAAATTTAGCCCGTCCTATGATGTTGTTTCCATTACTATGGAAACAACATAAAAAAGAAACAAACAAAAAAACAAACACACACTGAACTATGGCTAGTTGGCTTTCTTTCCTTGCTTGCACATCATCATTCATGACACACACTCAACAGTGCAGTAACAAAATGTCTTTATGTCAAAATGTAAAACCGCAGGGATGTCACTGGAGCTTGAAACCTATAGGACAAATGTCCTGGAAGGTGGCAGATGAATAGGACATTTGTCCTGAATTGGAACGAAACAATAGGACATTCTGGCACGCGACAGTAAAGCATTGTAAAACCACATAAACACAAGCTCCCCGAGTAGTGCAAGGCAGCCCTCACTCGGAAAAATGTCACTAGTTTGTCCGCAATCAACAGAAACACAATCGGACATACGATCTCCTCTTGAAATAAACAATCGGACATCTGTCCTGCTGGACAGTTTTTTCATCTGACATTTGGCCAAGTCTATCGGTCATAGTCCTGTGTCCGGGCACCAGTGACATCCCTGAAACAGTCTCAATGATAAGGGCACAACATTTGCAGCTACCTTGTATTAGCTTCACTGTGGCATTGGTGTGAGGGAAGGAGACTGAGAAAGTATGACAACTAAAATGCTCATTTCTCACTCAACCCAAACATGTAACTAAAGTAGGATGTATATATGATAAACACCCTTTGGCTGGGAATGGCACAGGTTGAACTCAGCAAAAGCTAGGGTGTTCCGGCGTCCACAATGCACGGCACAGCATAACAAACAGCAAAGGACAGGGACATGCTGAATAACCACAAAAATAACCCATGTCCAACACATCTCAGTCTGTTGCTGTGTTACCAACTTTGGCTGTTTTTCATATGCGAAAACTCCCAAGTTCTTTTTATTATCACAATGCAATAAGAAAAGAGCTGAATCAGCGGCAGTTCAAGTCATATCAAAGCTTTCCTCTTCTTCATTATAACCAAGAAGTCCAGCATCAATCCCCAGCTGCTTCACAAGTGAGGTCAGAGATGGACGGGGTTCAGTGATAAGCTGCTGAAGGTCTAGGACAGCTTCTTGACTGGCAGAGCGCCACTTGTCGATCAGCCCCTGAAGCTGCTGTAGGTCGTTCTGGACAGAAAAAGAAAACACTGTAGTAGAAAGAGCACATGTATGGTTCCTTGATACTGGTGTGTTTTTATGATAATGTATAGTTGGTGTCAAACTTGCCCAGGTGGCTACCTCAGGGTAATAAACTAGTGTCCAAAAGAAACGATACCAAACTGTTGTCAGAATGCTTTTGTGCAAAGTGATCCCTGAGGCATGAAAACATAGGTTTACGTATCCCACGTCCCAAATACAGCGTCTGCGCTCGGGAATACCGGAAACATTTGCTAATGAAATATACCACTCTGAAATTTCTGTATAGTTCTGCTTTTATTGTATGTCCTTGCCAACCCTTGGTGTCGTTTCTTTTGGACACTAGTTTATGTACGTTTTTCCACAATTGTTATGTATGAGGTGGAAATCTGTTCAGCATAGTGTCCTTACTCTAGCAGCAAATTGACAGCCAGGTCAGCTAACTCTTCAGTGCATCAAACAGAATATGTAGTTACATTACCCAATGCCAGCCCCGGATTATTTTTAAGCCTGTGGCCAAATGTAACCAGTTCGTACAAGCTTGTAAAATGCTGTAAGATAATTCAAGGTAGGGTAAAACAATTTAAACTAAATCTCACTGCGTTTTGGCAACTATCAGCTTGGTGCTCTGGTCATATAACTTCTGAGGCACTCACTTTCGTCCTGTATGTCCTGACCATGTTCAGTTTCCTAAGGATCTCTCTCCTCTCTGCAACCTTTGCCATCAACATCCTCTTTTCTCTCTGCAACTCTGTGGCCTCTTTATCTGTAGTCTGTGCCTTGTCAAGCAAGCAGTGGTCACTGATTTTGTCTGTGGGGACTTGAGGCAAAGATGTTAAGGAGCCAGGTCTCTGTTGTGTCCTGCGTTCATGCAGCTGTCCTGAAGTGTTCTGAGGAACTGGTGACGATGCAGCCATGCATTCTAGATTCCTGATGGTGGTGTCCCTTCCATCAGCACTCTGCGTGGGTACAGATAAGCACTCTGGCACCACTTTATTTTGTATGTCTGAAAATTCTGAGGTACTGTCTTTCAAGACCGTGCCATCCTTGTGCTGTGAAGCCTGGAACTGGTTGAGTCTACTATCATCACTGGCAGCAACCTGAGGTTCAACCTTGACAGTCTGTGAGGGATTTGTGGCTGCGTGGGTGTTTAAATTTTCCACAAGAAGTTTCCTTGCAAACTGTCGGGCAGCGCTTGTGGGTGTACTGGTGATGCTGGTGGGTGACTGGCGGTGAGCAGCAGGCGGTGTGGCAGGATGATATCGGCCACACTTTTTTAACCTTTCCTTGAGAGATGAACTCATCTGAAAAACACACGATTTAGTGAATATATCATGAGTGTATACCATGACTACTAGCATCTGGAAAATTTGACAGAGACATACATGTATATATATATATAACTACACACTTAAATTATAAAAGGTCTCTGCACATTTTCTTTTTTTTCACTTAAATATATATGTGTTGCAGTTGCAGTCTGTTCATACAGTGACTATTTACCATTCATGATTCCCTGCTCAATATTACTCATAAAAAATATTGTCTTGCTACTTTGGTTTGAAAGCGTGTTTTGAATTCAAGTCTTTTAATTTTTCAAAAATCAAATAGCACCACTTCTAGAAAATGTGACCTTTGGTTTGTTTCCATCTAGTACAAATTAAGTCTTAGTACAAGCATGAGAACTAATGATGTAACACTGACACCAGTGAGCGGAGTCCTGTGCTGTTTACCCCCACTCCCAGTTGGAGTTCTGTAAGCTGCGGGTTCCTGGGTTTCACTGGTCATGCCTCTGCCTGTAGGTGTGGCAGAGCTCATGTCGTCTGGCCTCTTTACCAGGGCACCAACAGCAACCAAAACTGATATGACCTGTGATGCAGAGAAACATAATTACCTAAAAAATAAAAGGAAATTGACCTTTAGCCTCTACTGGGACTCTGATAAAAGGAATAAACTGACTAATCATAACGCTGGCACCTTACGCTAACACTACTGACAGTGACAGTGAACTCCATGTAGTGTACATGCTGGATCTCAAGAAGTATGGGCACGATTAAGAAATGTGGGCTGGCGGTGCGTTTGAGTTCAGCACCATTCTAATCATTACTTTGCACAGTAATCCACTTTCTTTTCCATTAGCTTGATAATGTAATTAATTTTGGGGTGTACTTCGGTTGCAGTCTTCAAGACCCTTGTACTTTTATCTAGTTTTTACTTACAGATAACCTGGGCGATTCAAACAAAGGAAGTAAGGTCCAACTCCTTACATGTTTTCATGTACAGCTAACAGTCCACATGCGCGGATCCGTCACACCTTATGACTGACGATCGTGTATCTTATCCATTCCTTTGAAATACCCACCAAAGCAGCACACGGGAGGCTACTCTGTTTACACTGTCGAAAGTGCGGAAGGAAAAACTTACCTGATATGTCACAGTTTTGAACTGTTAAGTTCAGTTTCTTGCGTAATTGGTGCCTTATCTTAGTTATTAAGACCATTCGGGGAGCTAAAATGTGCACAAATAGTGAAACTTGAGGCAAATCTCGTGACGTCATGGATCGTGGGAAAGATGGCGGCGCCCATGGTTCGGAGGCCGCTGTGAAAAGTTTGAGTTCATTTACATTCTAGACACTAAAGTTTCACGCGGCATGGCCGCCGCTAACATCCAAAATTTGATGCATCTAAACAGGTATATCTCCTCCCGTTTTCTGGTGTTGCACCTCTTTCGTTGTTACTTCTTGTCACCTTTCTTGCGAAACACGTAATCACGGAGTGGAAGAGTGGGGGGAGGGGGAGATGCTTGCAAGTACCCAAACACACCGGTACACACGAAAAAAAGTCAAATGACGCTCACTGGCTTTTTGACTATGGATACACGTGTACGCTGAAATAACTGGCCAGACACAAACCTGAAATGACACTGCTGTGACTGCACAAATTAGGCTATGTCAGTTGTCAGTGAACATGAAATGTCTACCAGCAGAACTCGTGAATATGGAGATACCATGATTTTAAAATGTCCTTTAGATTGCTAAGACGTAGAGTGTTGATATATCCTCAGCCATAAAATGAACTATGTGTGTTGCAAATCCACAGCGATTAAGCCCTTTTTTTCCCCAAGTGATGGTATGTAACACTTATCTTTTTTCACATAGACTTCCAGAGGGGACAAACCTTCTTCCTCTGCTGGTGTACTTGCCTTTGGGTGCTACGCTGGTCATTGTTCGCTGCTTCGTCTTTGCCCATGCCCTTCTGGTGTTCTTCCTCCTGTCATGGATTCCATTTGTCCAGAGGTAAAGATGAAAGCTGAGATGTATCATGGTGTGTTGTTCTTTTCTTTTTGTCTCAGCATCAGAAGCCTTAAAAGTTATTAACAATCTCAGTGTCAGCACTTGAAGTGGGAGCATTTTGCAAGGCCAGTCTGAGTTCGTGCCTAGTGATACATTCTTTCACTGGAATGACTAAAGAGCTTGAATGACTAAAGAACAAAAGGAAAAAGGCAGACCCTCATATATCACTCTTCCACTGGCCTCTCTTGCTCTTCATTTGGTGTGTGTGTGTGTGTGTGTGTGTGTGCGTGCATGTGCATGCATGTGTAAACAAAGTCTCGTCATCTGAAAGTATGATGAATTTACATTCGTGTGGAAGATGTCTGTTAAAAGTATAATGTATTACCATACTAGGTTTAGTAGGATACTGTATTCCAAACTGAAACTGCCAAGGTTTAGTGGCTTCTGTTATGTTGTGGTTTCTGCAGTGTGGTCTTGCGGGTGATGTTTGCTGTCTGTGGCCTGATCGTGGTCACAGATGGAGCTAGTCAACCAAACCAACAGCGCCTGGTTTTTGTGGCCAACCATGTGACCAGCCTGGATCCCTTCATTCTCAGTCTTGTCATGCACTGCACTGTGGTGAGCTGCACAGAGGCCTGGAGAATGGACTGATGCTCTTCATTATTGTTTTTGTACAGTGCAAAACTGTCAACATAAAATGTCCACTGCCTTTCAGAATAAAGACAACAGATGCAAAACTGAAACTTATTTTTGTAATTTACAGAAAAAAACCCAAACAACTTGCAAAACTTTTCTGGTAACTTCCTTTAAACTGCTTTGACCACATGTTTATTATGAGTGACCCAGCTTTAAACTTTGCAGCTGATGGCAGGAATCTGTAAGTTTCCTTCGTGTTGTGTGAAGAATGAATATCATTACTTGTGCTTGCTGTGTTTCAGGTATTGGATTTGCCAGCCTGCTCCAATGACTTCATTCATTTGTGCAAACAGGTGAAAAAATCAGCCGACATGAGTAAGGATGGTGTTTTGCATCATATGAAGAAATCAGTTGAAGGTGAGTCATGCCTCAAGCACTAAGCTGTCAAGTCCTTTTCTATGACATCTCAGGTACTTTTGGTTTTGCCGAAGACATAGGTACAGATAACTTGATATGTGTTGGTCTGTCACCTGAAACTATATCTGGACCAGATACGGTGTGTAACATAGATCAGGCTGGGGAATTTTCAGTCATTTGGCAATTTTCAGCCAATATTCTTTAGGCAAAAAATGTCAGTTTCAGCTAAAGAAAAGGTAGGAGGAAAAAGGTTGCACACACTATCATGATACATGTACATGTAATGTCGTATGGGACAGGCTAACTTCATTTTGGAAGACTTATATGTCAGTATCAAGGCAGTATTTACTTTTTCGTGCCAGGAGAGGCTACTAAATGCCTTTCAAATGCTGAAATATGTTCTCTTAAGTGGGGCATTTCCCTTTGTGTTTCCCCAGCAGGACACTGCCTCTGCACCCCAGTCTAGGTTTCAGTCTTTTTTTTCCTCAGCAATTCCCCAGCCTGATAGATGACAGTGTTGTGCATGCAGCCACAAAGAAACTGCTGTGATTGTTTTATTTATCTTAGTTTGAAAAACAGTCAACAAAGGAGGGTACCAGTCAGAAATATGCGTCCTTTGTGTTCAAACCTTGGACCATGCTAGGAATACATGTTGCATATGATACAATCTTGAAATTCTCAAAAATTAATGGCAAAGTTTACAAGGAGGCAAAAAGCTGCTTATTTTGTAGGCTGCACCATGATATCATATCCGATTTGATGTGCATTTGTGCATATGATGGGACACTGTACAGTTGTCATTTTGTCTTATAAAACTTAAATAGCTTAAGCAAATAAAGGCGACACAAAAGGGACAGAAACCACTTAACTTTGACAAAGGACGGCACAGGTCGACGTTTCGGCTTACGCCTTCTTCAGGACATAAACAAATGGGACATCAACAAACAAGCAAAAGGTAACTCTGCGGACGTACTGACATACATGGCGCGGGGAAAAAAAAAAAAAAAAAAAAACGGTGGGCGAGAAAAGGACCAGAAAAAATAGTAAAATTATCACAACACCCATCCTAAGGTGACAGAAGACCATGGACTGTGTGTGAAAAAAAAATATAAAAAAAAATAGCTTAGTTACAAAGATACTTGCTGACTCGTGTAAAACTAATGCTGCCTGCCTGCATGCCTCACTCTGTGGTACACTTCTTGCTTTCAGAGTCAAAGGTTCCGTTGCTGTTCTTTCCAGAAGGTGGAAGATCTAACAGGGCTTTGGGTTTATTAAAATTCAAGTAAGTTTTTGAACATGTGTGAACACATTAATTAACCAACCATATTTGTCTGCTTATCGGGAGCACATGTACCGGTATGTTGTGTTAAATGTTTCTTATAAATTAAAATTTTTAATTGTTACAGTTGGAACCAGTGCACAAAACTTGTATGATCCATAACTACTTCCTTTCTTTTCCCCCAGATCTCTTCCATTTCAGCTAGATGTCCCTATACAGCCTGTAAGTTCCATTTATTTTGTCCTTATTGTCTCCTCATCTCCTTATTGTAACTGATCTTTTTAGCCACTAGTTTTAATGAAAATCAGTTCACTTCCTTTTTCTTTCTTTTTTTTCCATTCAGAGGTTTTTAGTTCTAATTTATGGAGAGTATAGTAAATATTGTAAATTTGTAAAAACTTGTTTCTTATTTTCCTGGTTTTGTGAATAACATGGACAGTGGACTGATTTAGTACCATGCTGTTCATTTCATTGTGGCATATTTGTTCATATATTACAGATTGCTATTACAGCAAAGAGGGGTGTTTTCAGCTTAAATATTGTAAGTACCCTGTTCGTCATCGTGTGAAGTATGCAGCTATTAGCACCACTGTCTCATAGTACCTACCTGTCCAGATTATCTGCACACATTGTTTGGATTTCTGAGTCTGCAGTATATATGGCAACAGACATCATCTGAGATAAAGCATTTCTCACTGTTTTACTCTTGTACAGATCTCGACTGTCTCCACACTTTCCTGAACAAGGTTAGAGGTAAATGTAGAATCTGAAGTACATGTGCACATTGTGCAGGTTCTTGCAGTTACCTGATACAAATACCTGAAGCAGCTATTTATCATGCATTTTGTATGGCACAGTATCAAAAAGATGCCTAGTAGATGTTTATGAAGCCACCATTGTGTTTTGCAGTCATCCATAAACAGTGCTTGGTGGTTGGACTTGCTCCTGTGCTTCTTTGTGCCCGTCACATTCTTCAGAATAAAGTAAGCTGGCTCTGTGTAATTTATAGCAGTTCTGTAGACAGTCAACATTGTTTTGTTTCGTTCACATTTTGAGGGTGCCTGGTATACATTTTCAGTCAGGATTATCAGTGCTTTATGCTGTGATATGAACAGGTACACCATACCTGATGTACCAGACCTCATCTCACATGTAGGAAATCACCTACATAGAAAATATAAATCTCCTCTTTTCCTTTAGATTCATGCCAGTGACACAGTGCAGAGAGTCTGAGAATGTTGAACAGTTTGCGTCCCGAGTGCAGACGAACCTTGCAAAAGGCCTCGGTGTAGCAACCACAGAGATCTCTTCTGCAGAACTCCTGGAGGCCATGAAGAACAGGCAGCATCGGGGGCAGAACGCATCACAGCCTCAGCCAGCTTCAGGTGAGACTGATCACTTTAGATTGTGACTGAATAAATTAGGGGTAGTCATCTGCAGCACGGCAATGCAGCATGTTGTTTTCTTGGGTCACCTGTCTCAATGGTTTGGGGCATTGTGCATTATTAAATGTACTTATCAATGGAGATAACTGTGTGACACTGCATTTAACTTTCATTCAGGCCTGTTTGCAAGACAGTATTCAGTGTTCAAGCACATTTTTAAAATGCAAATACTCAAATGTGAAGTGAAAGAAAAGCCAGCTGCATTACTCTGTACGCACACACACACACACACACACACAAAATCTTACTCTCTGATAAAGCTTGTGTTTTTGTAAAATGAGGTTTAAGTTTTTTTGGGTTTTTTTTTTAAATTTGTGACCACATTTGACTTTGGGGGGGGGGGGTGCATAATAAATGTTTCTTACAAACACAAAGTTTGTGTTTTAGCTATAAGGTCAAGTTGTGACTCCCCCAGTTTGGGATCTACAGCAAACCCTGCACAAGCACAGGAAGTAGTGACATCAACAGATCCTGCACTCAACATCATGTTGCGGCAGGTGCAAGAAGTGCTGCCTTATGCTACTGGTCGCGCTGTCCTGGCAGACCTTGGTAAGAGAAGATCCCTCGTTTTGCTTGAATGTTTCTGAATGCTAGATGACAGTTGTTTTACCTGTTGATACTCGTACTAGTAGTGTTAGACACAAAAAACCTTGCTAGTTTTGCAGTTTATTTGTTGAGAATTAAAGAGATCGTGGCAAAGGGAAAACAAAAAGAAATCTGTAAATCACTGAGTTGGGAATGTATAATCTTTTCATTTGGCAAAGTTTAAGGTGTGTAAGCATATATTAGACTGTTGTATATTTTTCTTTCTTCTTTTGGTTTTACCAGAAGCTACTCGTGATGTGGATGTGACAATCACGAACATTCTCGAGGGGCGAGTTGATTTGCAGCAGCAGCCACAGCCTCCCCAGCCCTCCAGCTCACAGAGTATGGTAAGTCTAAAATTATATGTTACAGATTACTGACACTCACTTTCAAGATACAGTGCTTCAGCGGTTGCATCTTGAGTAAATGAGCGATTCAGAATACATGTGCCTGTTTGTAACTTTCTGTTTTGCTTTAACTCTGCCAGTCAGCAGGGACCATTTACAAGTTGGGCGGATGCTGTGGGCGCACGCACCTGCCAAGCATGTGCCTCATATCAAATACAAGTTTGACTGGCAAACTGTCCCTGCCCACCCACAGACAGCTTTATTATGGAAGTCTTTCTTCTCAGTGGAATTGTAAAGGGGGAAGGCTTCCCAATCCGGAAGATCACTTTGAAGCGAAACACAATCCATACAACTGCAGCGTTTCCGATCTTACAGTTGTCAGTATAACCTCAAATACTTTCCAGTAAAAAGAGGATTTTTCATCAAGGGAGAGTACTGTGGGTCTTGAGACATGCAATGCTTGACGTGTTGCGCTACAAGTATGCTCAAGAGTCACCCCATAATGCATACAAACTTGTTGCTCACTGATTTTACCAATCCAGAAAATTTAATTTTCAAAATTTCTCAATCCAGAAAATACAATTTTCAAACCTTCTGAATCTGTAAAATTTAATTTTTGAAACTTCTCAATTCAGAAAATATAATTTTTGAAAGTTCTCTTTCCAGAAATCTGGAGTGTTCCGGAAATCTGGCGTGTTCTGAAAATTGTCATCCCGGAATTCTGTGTTTTGTGCTTAGTTTGTGATTATTACCTTGTCATACAATTGCCTGATAAATTGTCATTTTACTTTCAGATGGAAACAGAAACCTTCAAGGCAGCACATTTTCCCAAAACAGCACCAGAACGGCAAATGTCACTACAGGAACGGAAACAGGCGATGTTGGAGGCAGCTCGTGCCCGATACAAAGAGAAACATGGCATTCCTTGACAGTGAATCCATGTTACATATCAGGTGTATGTTTGGGGTCCTTTTGTAAAATTTCGTCACATGTACTAGATTTTGTACTTACATCTGCTCATAAACCAAGTGCATTTTCTAAGCACCCGTGAGATTTAACCTTTCAACTGGCGTAAAGTCTACTTCGCATATTTCAAGTTGTACTTGTGCAGTTAACCAGCAGGGATTTCTTTTCCAAATGATTTATTATGTGCTTTGCAGTGGTAGTTTCTTTGTTTATCCGCATAGCACACACACAAAAATCTGTGGAGACTTTGTTGAGTCTTGATGGTTTCAGCAATGCATGTGTGCTTGAGATGAATCCGTGTGAATGCTGGAGTGATTGTGGGGTCCTGGTACTTTCTCCTATCCTTGCCTATGAAAGAAGATACGTGCTAACACTTAAGTCTTACATCTGCGACCTCTTTAATCGTCAATTTTTCACTGTTCCAGTCCTTTGCTTCCACTTGGGAAATTTGTTCCTTTTCTATCTTCCCCACTGTTTTGGTGGGTACAGACTGAAAGACTAGGCCTTGACATGGCTACTGATATTGCTGTTCGCATGGTCATTTTTATGATGGCAGCGTCTGTCGAATAAAATTGAAGTGATGGAAGGCAAATACACATTGTGGGGAGAGAAAAAAAAAATCACAATGTCCTACAAATCTGTGCATACTGCTGTGTTTATGAGAATATTACTTGTTGAAATATGTTTTGTTTTAAAATGTTGGAGGTGGTAGTCTTTCCAATCATGCATTTCCATACATCGCAGCAGGTATAGGTAACACGATTGACATCGATACATACAGCAGGGTTTGGTCATTGCTTGATGCTGCCCAGTTGAGGTCAAATGTATTTGGAAATGCAGATTCATAACCTGTGTCAACTACATGAGCTGCAAGTTGATGTTAAATGTTCCAGTAAATAGTGACTTTACAGGAGAAAACTTGACTTTGTGTTACTTGGCAGAAGTGGTTTTTTTGTTTTTTGTTTTCCTGCCCCGCCTTTCACTGAGATTGTATTTTGTTGTAAATGATTTGGTGTGGTATATCAGCTGTTTATCATTTGTCCATTGACTCTTGCCAAATGAGTAGGCCTGTAGTGTCATTAACTGGGGGGGGGGGGGGGGGGGGGGGGCAGTGGCAGAACAAGATTTGTGTGCGTATCATTTGCATCTTATATGGTTCACATTTGCTTTGCATTTTCACAGTTCTTGGACAGAGTGTCTGAAACCAGCTTACAGCAGTTACACCCTCTCTCCACAATCTCTCTCTCCCTCTCTCTATAACTTTTCTTTTACACACACACACACACACACACACACTGTCTGCCAGCGAGTTGTACTCCATAATAGGATACAACACAAAGAATAAGCAATGCCAGATATCAAATCACTATCAGCCTTTCAGTTGAACACAGTGACTGGTATTGTACTCCACCATTATATGATGAATCTCACTTGGCAATTTTTTTTTTTTTTTTTTTTTTACAATCTGACATAGCCTTTTTTTTTTTTTACATTACTAGAACAATAATAGGAATGTCTGCAATGAATGGAGTCTGCTGCATAGGGACCACAAATTCAAAACAGCATTTAAAAAATAACACTAAACTTGTCAACGAAGGTTACAATTTCTACTCGGTCACTTTCACTCATTGGGTACGGGCTTCAACTCGCTCACGTCAACAGAAATAGTACCCTTTATCCATGTGTGTAGCATCCCATTAATCTTAACAGCTATCTCAAAAGCTGAGGCTTTCAGCATAGGTCTGCAGTGAAAATATCTTGTGTGTTTTGTGTGTGTGTATGTATCGCCAGTTGTTCCTGCTGGCACCACCCAGGCTACACAATGGCTGTTAAAAAGAACATAGTATTAAAGACACTTTGACTGATAAAAAGGTGCAACCATGCTGGTTTTTCTTGCTTTTGCAGCCAGAACAAGAGATTTTATGTGTGTATGCGTGTGTGTGTGTGTGTACATTTTTATAACACCAGTGTCATTAAGCCTGCAATGTGGTAAGACTAAGGAGGTTATTCCACAGTAATATCAAAATGGTTGAGAAATTATATACATCCCAGTCTGGTTATGTAAAAGTTGATTTATGCAAAGTACTGACTGCAATTACATTCAGCAGACACAAGCATCTTTTGCTGGCTACCAGAAATTCAAACAGAACATAAGTGATTTCGAAATATAGAGTAGTAGGCTCATCACCACCACCCTAGTTGGCAAATGGTGCAATTTCATTTGTACAGCTTGCAACCAGCGGCAGGTTCAACCATGCTCCCCAGAACATAATGGTAACTCTCTGAGAAACATAGAGCCACTATCTCCATGTGCCCAACCTGGTTCTAGCCGTGAGGAACTTGAAAGCACTGTAGTCATTTAGCCACTGTGGGCATCGGATCATGAAGTGTTTTTACACCGGATTAAAAACAGCTGCTCTACAAACTGGTACAGCCTGCTGTTTGAGTCCTTGCTGGCATCCGCTACACTGTCCATGCCCGGATCAAACGGTAAACTGACCTCCCCTTTCCGCATGTCCTCCAGGACAGATGTGCGGTGGTGAGATAAGTCTGCTGCCACATGTTTTAGCTGTTCTTTGCTCGATCCTGCATCTGCAAGTGAACATACTGTATAACATGTTTGGCCACTGGCAAAGGATGTAGGGCATCTGTGAACATCCCAGATCTGGGAGTTATCACCGAATTTGATGTACATGTATATTGCAGTACCCGTGTCAGTACCACTAGAATTATTTTTACACAGGTAGACTCATGCAGAGCAGCCATCAACCTGACAAGTATGGACTTAATTACATGTAGACTTCTGTCCATCTCAAGAGTGACTGCAAAGACAAGGGCGCTGAAGATTTGCAGACGGCACAAAGTTTGACCCTGCTGGTTATAAATAATGACCTGACCTAGTTTGATGCTCCACCAGCTGACCCACCCAATTCCAGTAGGTCAAGAAAACAAGGGGAAAAAAAATCTTGATGATTTCATGAGCAACTTTCCACAAATTTACTGAATCCAACCTTTGGCATTTGCCATCCTTTGTGAGATGCACTTTCGGAGAATCTGATCTGCCTGATGGATGGTGTTCGTGGAGCAGACGAAGCGGCTGACAACCTTCTCATCAGTATTGTCCTCAATATGGATGTGCTGAGGGTCTGCCATTGCCTGCTTGATGATGTCAAAGATCAAATGCCTGCAAGAACAGCAGCTGTATATTTCAGAACAATGCATTAAACAGCTTCTTAAATGAATGCATATTTTACATAAATTTACGTTTCCATTGCCTGAAAAAAAAAAAAAATGTTGACTGCATTTACATTTTCATATGAAAACAGTTCTAGAATCAGCTTGTCATCTTCTCTCTTGTTTTTGTGTTATTCCACTAAAATGCTATACTGACTAACCAGCAGCCCACAAACTACTGACGTCCAGCAGCACATAAACCTGTAAAAAGAACTCTCTGCACAACTGTCAGCCAAGAATGATGTATAGTATCACTTTTCCCATTTCCATGGAGGGGAGATACTCACAGGTCTGCAAAGGTCTCCCCGCAGACTGCTAGATTATATTTCTCCCACGATCTTCTAAGGGGATCTGGTGCTTCAAATCGTTCATGCATGGTTGTGATCACATGATCTGCCACCTTATTTTCTGGTCTTGCATGGTTCCGCATCAGTGCCACTTCCATAGGACAGTGTAAATACAGCACGCAAAAGCCTATTTCATCTGCAAAACAGAAGAGGAAAACGAGAAACATTTATGAAATTAGATTTTCCAGGTTAGTCCATGTGCGGCGTGAACAGACATCTTTTACAGTATGTAAAGAAATGGAACACACACACACACACACACACACACACACACACACACACACAGAGGTAGCCTCAAAGTCTGGATTTAATATTTTCTTATCCACTTAGATCCACAAAAATCTGGATCTGAAAATCTGATGACACTATTTCAGTTACATGTACAATGCCCAATCCACACACGGAAATTGATAAAACAACAATAACACATACATCTCCTGGCAAGCTGGCAGTATTCATAGCGCATGCTGCTGTAGTGCATATTGTCATCAATCAGGATCAGCCATGTCTGGGAACATGTGCCTCTTGTGTCCACTGCACAGTTTCTGTGGGCAGTCAATGCTGCCGAATCATTCACAGCTGATACAAATCTGTACCATAGAGACACATCTACATTTGCCGGCCTGGCAAACTGTGGAAGATTTTCCTGATTGTTATATGAAGTGGAAACTGTTTCTACGACTGTAGGATCACAGGCTGAGCTGTCTGCCAGGGCACTTGAGTCAGACAAAATGCAGTCTGAGCCAAAGTGTACGAGCCTGTTGATCAAGCAGTCAACACATGACTGAATCTGACTGCGAGCAGACTTCCAGTGGGAACCACCCTGAAAACATGATTCATCCTAGTCATTATTGTATGTACTGTGAATTGGTGTTTGTTATTTGATAATATAAAGCTTCACAAAGAAGAAACCAAGGCCTTCATCTACTCTTTTATTAAAGCTGCTGTCAAAATGACCACGCACGCATGCACGCGCACACACACGCACGCACACACACACACACACACTGAAGGCCTACCAGAATATTAGATAACAGTGATAATGATATAAGCATTTGATAGTTTGACTCAGACTATAACGTCTCAATGCCCAAATGACTCCAAGCAGTAATCATGCATTGAAAGTTGACAGTGAAAATCTACGGATTTCTCTAGTTTTAGTCTTATAACCTGTAGATACAGATACACATCTTTTTTCCTCCAACGTGTATTTACTTGTTCAAAAACAGTTTGTATCAGTTCACTTGCCTGCTCCGCAGACTGCTGAATTAACTGTTTTTCCATGTCTGTTGGTATCAGCTGATCATACTGAAACAAGAACACACACAGGTCACCTTGTAACACTGTGGCTGCATGTTCTTGGATTTGCTTAGCCAGCGTCGACTTGCCAGCAGCTGGCAGTCCACACAAAAGTCCAAGACAGCCGTGGGAAATGGATCGCCAGGCCATCTCCTACCGAGGGCACCAGGAATGTTTCACTATAAAGGAGTTTGAACCCAAGATTGTATCAAAAGCTTGGAAAAGGCCGAACAAAACTGTCTTCGTTTGCACACAGATATATCATGAGGACACAAAATTTTCAAAACTAGTTTTAAAATAATTTTAAGATCGTTTATAAAAATCAGTCTAGTTGTTATATTTTGTTTATATTAGTTGCCATATCAGCAGGAACATGTTATAGCTCCAGAACTAATATCGACTGAGGAAGGGAGCCGCCCAGTAGCAGACGATTTTTTTCCCCTGCATCCAAGTCACCCATAAACTTGATCCCGTATGACATGCAAAATGCGATCAACTAATGTTTACACTCACGTACGTTTGACTTCAAACACATGATCACCGTGACTTGCTGTCGGTGTGCGTTAAGAGGAACAAGTGGCTTTTTTCACGTGTACCCCAGTGCGCTGCCATTTTAGGAATTTCATAGCAGTATCGCAAAAATTGACGCGTTTGTAACGCGGAAGTTGATTCGTTATAATCTGCTGACGAATACGTCGCTAAAATCTGTAAAAATACATTAATACCATTAACTATAGCTTTACTGTTATGAATAAAATCCATTATGTTAAAGATCTGAGAAAACTGTGTACATCTGTCCGGCAAATGGAAGCATGTTAGGAATGTAATGATTTTCAGCCAATTGGCGAAAGCATTGTAAACGATTTACGGCTAGCATCAGCTCGTGACGTCACGTCTTTCACATGGTGCTCATACATGGCGACATGCGATCGGTTGCGAACATTGCACAAGTAACTGAAAACTTTTAGGACTGTTGCCTCTTCGTGCGCGAATACTAACGTCACCTTGATCGGATAGTGTTTATCTGTCCATTGTAAACTTCTTAGTAACACAGACTGTAAAGGAGACCAAGATTTGGCTTTCAACGAGTTGTGTACGTCGAACCATACGGACGTGGTGGGGGAAAAAACTTCATCCGTGAGAAAAAGAGCCGTGTCAACGCTGTATAATGGCGACAAACGGCATTGATGGCGAATCAAGCGCCGACAGAAACGTCGAAATATGGAAGATCAAGAAACTGATTAAGAGTTTGGAAGCAGCCAGAGGGTAAGACGTGAGGAACTGCCGGAGGACTACGTTACGAACAATCATTCCAAAAAAAAATCGGAATTAAAAAAAGAGAAAGAGATGGCTCAGAGTCAGAATGGAAATCACGCATGCGTGTTCTTAATGTAAATTCTGTAGTGTTGTAGATTAAAAGCTGATGACTCTTTGATGTTTTTCAAAGATGAAGTTCTCCAGTTATCGAAAGTAATATTTTTGGTAGTTATGAACTTCATGGTAAATGGAATTAGGTGAACAGTATGGGTGGTCTGCCGTTAGTTTAGGTCAAGTACTTCAGTAGCGATTTATCAGGACACACTTGCTTAACCAATGTGTGTGTTCTAACATTTGAGCAAGATCAGATGTACAATTCATGGCACAATGGCATATCATGCATTTTAAAAAGTCAAGTTTAGATTTGCTTACAGTGGAACTGGAAGCTCTCTCTTTTTTCTTTTTTTGTTGTTGTTGCTTTGTACCTGATACTTCAGTTAATTCATGTGAAGATGTCTGTGTTGTTAAATCTGGCTACCACAAGTGGCACAGCAGTTTTTCAGGATCACTGACCTGTGACTTCACACACACACATACAAAAGCCCTGGTCTCCATACAGAAAACTCACTGAGGCACTCAGAAGACTAGTGATTCATGGGTGCTTTGATTACTGAGGGTGAAACTGAAAGGTGTCTGTGTTTGAAGTAGGGGTAGGAAGGAGTTTTTTGAAAGATTTCCTTTCATTTGAGGGTTTTTTGAAAGATTTCCTTTCATTTGAGGTCAAGGTAAGAAAAAACAAAAAACAACCCCCCCCCCAAAAAAAAAACAAAAAAAAACCAGGGCTCCCTAAAAGCTACAGACCTAAAGGGTCCACTGACCCCCAGTTCAAAATTTTAGGGGGTCTTTGTACCTCCACTTTCAATTTTTAAAGGGTCAGAATCATTTCTCAAGTTTTTAGTGCATGGAATTATGAATTCAGTAAACACTGCTGAACAGATGTGTGTGTGTGTGTGTGTGTCAGTGTGTGTGTGTGTGTCAGTGTGTGTGTGTGTGTGTGTGTGTGTGTGTGTGTGTGTGTGTGTGCAAAACTGAATTTTATCAACTTCAAATCATATAATTAAATGAAGTGGGTACAATTCAGTTCTGAAAGTTGGAAACTCCGACTTTTTGCCGCTGCTCTGTGCCGACTCTGATGCGACGTCTGAATCGTAGCTATGCGACGCCGAAGTGCACCCGCTGCCGGGCGAGGGCTCGAGCCCCTCCACAACTTTTCCACTGACGAAAAAGTCCATAGTCTTTTGAACTTTCACTTTTTTCGGTGGCATGATTCGTCACAGAGAAAGCGAATCCGATCGGTAACAAGAGCACTGACTCTAAAATCTTTCGTCCATTGTTTCAAGTGCAGAAGCGGAAAAAGATGGGGCACGTTCACTACGCGAGAGTGGCTGTAGTAGCCGCCGATCTGCAGCAGTAGACAGTTAACGCCTGCGAGCGTTAAACAGAACCAAAAACAGAACCGAACTGAACGCGGCCAAGGCAAGGGAGAACACTCACTCGATCACAACAAGCCTATAGGCGTACGCATGGTAGTGCAGAGGTAGTGCGTCAAGCTAAGCACAGATCGCGTTCATAATGCTTCAACGTACCCCCTCGATTTTTTTTTAGTACGTAAATTTTTACTTCAGTGCGTAAATTACGCACAGACGCACAGTTTAGGGAGCCCTGAAAACAAACAAAAAAAACAAGGAGGAACGGCCCCGTCCTACAAAGTTGTTTCTCCAAACTTCATATTATTTTGTCTGTTTTGTTGTTATTGTTGCCGGTTCTCCCCTCTCCAAGTTCTACCAACGACACTAGATCCTCTACGACCTCGACCGATTAGCCACGTGACTGGGGGTGGGGCCGGGTGGGGGAAGAAGGGGGGGAGAGAGAGAGGCAGAGATAGAGGGTGGGTGGATGGGTGTTTAGGAGTTTAACATCCTTTTCCACCACAAAAGGATGATATCAAGGACGGGGCAACGAGAAAAAGGCCAGCACAAATATTTGGCCCCAGCGGCCGGGATTCGAACTCTCGGCCCAAGCATTGAAAGTCCAACGCTCTACCATTCGGCCACCCTGGCTCCCCAGAGAGAGAGAGAGACGTCAGTTCCGTGAACTAAACATTTGCCGTCAGCCTCAAGCAGGTCGTCATACAGAGAGAGAGAGATGACGTCAATTCCGTGAACTAAACTTTTGACGTCAGCCTCTAGCACTGAGATCGTCTGAGGATGCTTGTTCATGTCTCGTGATTTCCCTGTTGGCTTTGTGACTTCTCCGACTGAATTATTTTTCACATGAAATCTGGAAGGTCTAGAGCCAGTAGAGGGCTGATGAAATGTCGGAAGCAGTGATGATACTTGCAGATTTTGTCTGTGAACCAAACATTTGACGTCAGCCTCAAGCTGCTCGTCTGTCAGGTGATACTTCTTCATATCTTGTGATTTCCTTGTTGTTTCTGTGACTGAATTAATTTTGATATAAAATCTGGAAGATCTAGAGAGCTGATGAAACGTGGACTTAAGTGCCTCGGGTTGTACTTACGAAATTGCAAAATTGGAACTTTTTTGACCGGCGCTTCTCGCAGAAAAGTGAAAAAATGTGTTTATCTAAAAGCTCTGTTATTCTTAATACTAAAGCTATAATAGTGCAGTAGTTCATGTCATATGTGCTGTTGGCATAAGTGACAAAAATACCGGAATGATGAGTAATTTGAAGGAGTCTTTTCATAGATATTTCGCCTTATATATATGCAAACAACCCCTACCTCGGAAATATTTTTCTTACACAAAACCTGTCAGAGCTACAGAGCTGTGCTACGAAAACAGGCAGTATAATTGGATGATTTTCCCAATTTCAGAAGATGAAGCCATCTGGACATTTTTTTCGAAAAAATTCGTAACATGACCGATTTTTAAAAATCGGCGATAACTCTTCTGAAAATGCGGCAGGCTAAAAATCGTGAAAGGTAGCTCTGGAGAAGGTGAATTCCCATTTTATCTCAAAGTAAAAAGGCCTCCAACGAGGTGGTTTAGGAGATAGTCATCATTACATCCGTCCACACACACACACACACACACGTCACTCCCGCCAAAAAGAACGCAGCAGCATAGTGTGCACGTAAGGTGTCTATGACGCAGATTTCGTTACGTCACTGTGTGCGTGAAAGTAAGTATTGTGTGGAGAAACGTCACAGTCTTGTTTTGTATCACTATCACTGAAACTTGCTGCTGCGCGTAGCAAAATCTGCCCCGTCTCATAAAGTTGTTTCTCTATAGAGAAACAACTTAAAAAGAGAAAAAAAAAGTTATTTGACTTTGAAAGGAAGGGGGCTATATTGTCACTGATAGGTGAAGAATAAAGTTCTGTCATCCTTTATTGAACTTCTAATTTGTATGTTTAATATGCTGCACTGCATGCTGTGGATGAAAAAGTAGAAGACAGAAATGATACAGAAAACGGGCTCACTGGACTCCAGTCAGCAGATGGTTCCCTACATTGCTGTGGTACTGTTAGGCCTGGGAAAACAACACACTTTTGCAGTATTGTTGGCATACATACTGCATTATCAGCTTCTCATTTGAAACACCTCTACCCAGTTTGTTTACTAGTGTTTAGCTGTTCACTTTGACAGAATGCAGTTTGATACCTCAGAAGTTAGTGGATGAAGTGGATAATCTTCAAAAGTTATCATAAGCCATGTCAGATCCGAGGAGTCGTAGATGTCTGGAAATGTTTGGAAGAAACGAAGGAGATGGATGGAAATGTAGATTTGTGGAAATGCTGGTAGTGGTAGTTCTGTTACATTTCTTCAGTGTTTCATTCCGTTTTCTTTGTTTCCAGAAATGGCACCAGTATGATCTCTCTCATCATTCCACCAAAGGACCAGATTGCTCGGGTCAACAAGATGTTGGCAGACGAGTTTGGTACAGCTTCCAACATCAAAAGTCGAGTGAACAGGCTCTCTGTACTTGGTGCCATCACTTCTGTACAACAGAGGCTAAAACTTTACAATAAAGGTATCCATCTTTTTAGTGACAGTTAATAATAAAAGAGTTATTGTCACTTACGTAGACATGCTGCAATGTCTGCGACAGGATCTGACTTAGATTATACTATTAATTGCTTAATAGCCGAGTACTCCTAATACACTTCAGTCCGGATTGAAAACTTTTGAAAATTATATTTTCTGGCTTGGCAAAATCAGTGGGCAACAAGTTTGGGACTGTGGGGTGACCACTGAGAGTACTTGAACCCCTAACCACACCACCCCACCCCACCCCACCTCACTTCACTTGAGTGTACAGCTACACGACTGCCAGTCAGCATGTTGCCACACTCGGCTGGTTGCTGGTGGGCAGGGGTTTTTCAGCACACACAGCCTGTGGCATTGCAAGGTTTGGGCAGTGATTGGTCAATTGGCTGTACGGCTGCCAGGAAAAATAGGACGGCTTTCTATTGCCGCGCTGGCACCGGCAAGGGGGATATATGCCAGCTGGCCGCCAGCGATTTAGTTAGGGTTTCCAGCCCTGCAAGTGCCGATCCTGGCAACGCGTAGCAGCGGCCCTTAGGTTTCCCAGATTTTGTTCAGCTTTATAGTGGTCTTCTGGATTCGGAAGCCTTTCCCGCTTGCACCCTTTTTTTTTTCTTTTTTTTTTTGCTGCCCCAACTCTTTTGCCAGCTCCTGTGGTGTTCCTCCCAGGTCATGGGTGGAACCCACGGAGGACTCGGAAGCTGCGACAATTTTTATTATGCATGATAATGGAGATGAGGATGATTGTAAGATGATGCTATGGAGGTCCATGTGGTTTGGGACTGCGGGACAGGGCCGCATTCCACGCTTCCTGTCATAAATATCCCGGCATTGACCAGGCCCGGGAACTACGGCACCTGCGGTGCCGGCCGTGTAATCATCGACATCATAAGACGTGTCATACTAAGGGAAGCACCCCCAAAGTCGCACCCGTGAAGTGGGTGAAACTCGGCTGTGTGGCAACAGCCTCCCCATTGGGCCCATAGCACACCCGCTCTGGGTAGGAGCCGACATAGGTAGGAAAAATCCCGCTTGTCTCGGCTGGGATTCGAACCCGGGTCTCCCAGTCCATGATCCGAAGTGCTAACCACTACACTACGGGGGCCGGTCGCTTGCACCCTTGTAAACTTCCTTTTTTGTGTACTTCTTAACAATTGGTCCGCTGTTTTGAAGTTGAAATTGCTAGCATTTCAAAGTACGTGTCGTCTTCATACTTTTCATGGGGGCGGTCGGTGGTCTAGTGGTTAAGAGACTTGTCACCAATGCGAGAGGTCAGGGGTTCGAGTCCCATTCGGGACAAAGAATTTTTCCTTCTCGTACGTGGCACCGTTCATTCGGGCCGATCGTCGGGGGTTCTCTCCGGGTACTCCGGCTTCCTCCCCCTCTGCTTTGGAAATGTTCAGCCCACCAAATTTGAAAAATAAATGCAATTCTAAATTCCGAAATTTAAATAGCTGAGCTGGCCCTTCGCACCACGTGATTGTAATGTGTTTATGTCCAGTGTGTGAGAGAATGCGTGTGATTCACGTGAGCGTGCGTGTTGGGTTCAGTTTGCGGCGCTTTGAGCCGATTCAGGGTAAAGCGCCTATACAATACTCATTATTATTATTATTATTATTATATTATTTTCCATCTCATTTATTTCTGCTCTTACTAGTAGTGGTAGCAGGTGCAGGTTTAGTTTGTCCATAAATGATCGCTTTAAAATGACAATGTTTAATGTGAATTTTGTTCTTGTTCTCCTCTTTAGTTATGGCAGCAGCCCCAAAAGTGAGCGAGGGTATTTGTACAGTGTACTGTTCATGACCGTATGTGTGCAGTCCCACCAAATGGCCTTGTGATATACTGTGGCACCATTATCACAGAGGAAGGGAAAGAGAAAAAAGTCAACATTGACTTCGAACCATTTCGACCAATCAACACATCGCTCTACCTCTGCGACAACAAATTCCACACAGAAGTATGTTTTGGTTTACTGCAATTATACCAGTTCCATCAGTGGCACCCTTGGCTCCACTATTAAGGACTTTCCACGCTGCAACAGTGGAGCTGAACATGTGTCTGCCTTCTGTGTTCGCAATATCATACAGTAGTGCTGAGTGGTTTGCATACACTTGCGTGATTTGCTTATGAAGACCGCATTAGTATTATGCTTGCTGACCCCCTTGTGGCAAGAGCTGAAAAAGATGTCGCAATTTGTTGACTGATGCCCCAGTATCTAAACTTCATGTTACTGAACTTTTAGTCTGAGTACTGTTAAGATGTCAAGGGGGACAAAGCACATACATGTATGCAATTGCACATTGTCCTTCTAAATTTAAATAGTTGAAATACTTGCATACATATTTCGAAGAATGGTCTTACGCGCCTGATTTTATTTTGGCAAGTGTGCCTGTGCTTTTGCAGGCCCTTACTGCTTTGCTGGCTGATGACAACAAGTTTGGTTTCATTGTGATGGATGGAAATGGCGCCTTGTTTGGGACACTCTCAGGAAACACGCGAGAAGTCCTACACAAATTCACAGTCGACTTGCCAAAGAAACACGGTATGGAGTGTGGCATGGCGATGCCTCATTTAATTTTATTTGCTTGAAAGTGGAAACAATATTGGTTTGATGGATTAAGACTGCATGTATGATAAGTTACTGTTAAATACTTTGTAGGTAATTTATTTCAGAGGTAAGGATCTCACTAGTTTTCTCAACAAACCTGTACTGAAATATGTTGTTACAGAAGTACCATTACTACCAACTTGTTGCTTGGTTGCTGGCTCCAGTCTTTGTTATCACCAGTTGCTGGTTGTAAACCAACTGATTCACTTGGTTCTTATCTGACAGGCAGAGGAGGTCAGTCTGCATTGCGTTTTGCCCGTCTTCGCATGGAGAAAAGACACAACTACGTGCGAAAGGTGGCAGAAGTGGCGGTACAACTTTTCATCACCAACGACAAACCCAACATCTCTGGACTTGTCCTGGCTGGGTCTGCGGACTTCAAGACAGAACTCAGCCAGTCAGACATGTTTGACCCGGTGAGTAGTCTTGTGTTTTTCCCATTAGTTTAGTTCCCATTTTGCTTTTCAACACGCCTAAAACTGTGCAAAACTGATAAGGGCTTCGGTCTGTTGCTGTGAAAGAGCATGTTACTGTGCCTGTTCTGAATTCGAAATTTTAGCAGATTGTGCGTATAATGTTGTTTGCTGCAGAGATTGCAAGCCAAGGTCATCAAGATTGTTGATGTATCCTATGGAGGGGAAAACGGTTTTAACCAGGCAATAGAACTGGCTTCAGATGCCTTGGCCAATGTCAAGTTCATTCAAGAGAAAAAACTTATAGGTGAGTACAGCGTTTGTTGTGGAAGTGATCCAGTGCTTACCTGCTAGAGTCGCACAAACTTAGCAACCGTTTTGTATGATGTACATTGTACAAACACTATCTTACAGGTAGACTGGAAATAACACATGGACAGAATTTATTCTGTTCACTACTAGGCCTGTATGTGAGTTTGTATTTTCTCATGACATGATTGAAGTTTTTAAAATGACTACTTTGGTACCAACACATAACTGTATAATTGTATTGTAATAATGTATTGTATTACCTTATGTGCGACTTAAAACTGTGATCTTTGCTCTGTGTGTGTGTGTGTGTGTGTGTGTGTGTGTGCAGAATTTTTATGAATTTTAATGTGTTGTATTGTCGCTGTGTCTGGGCGGACATGAAATTTCCCCATAAGGGATTAATAAAGTAATCTTATTTAACACACTAACCTTGCCATGTTTCAGTGTATATGTTTTGTTTATGCCTTACCTTCCCCATCTTTAAAAATACAAGTTTTATTTTTAATTGCACATTTGCAGGGAGATACTTTGATGAAATCTCTCAAGACACTGGCAAATACTGCTTTGGGGTGGACGACACGCTACGGGCCTTAGAGATGGGAGCTGTGGATATACTCATTGTCTGGGAGAACATTGATATCCAGCGCTTTGTGCTCAAAAACCATTCAACAGACGGTAAGCCATGTTTTGACCGCTTTGGTCTGACTTGTACTTTTTTTTTTACCTCCTCCACTCCTTGAAATACCAAAGTTTACATAAGAAAAAAGAGAATGATGATTAGAAGGGAAAGGGAATTAGCAGGATTTAAGTTAGTGCTGTGATTGAACCTTTCAAAAGAAGAGGCATGGTATGTCAACAAACGTACTGTTCATTCAGTTGGCTGATCAATGTTTTGGTATGGGCTTCTTTTCTTCTTTTTTTCAGAGGAGAGGGTGTTATTTTTACGGCCAGAACAGGAGAAGGACAAGACACACTTCACAGACAAAGAGGTGAGTTCATGATTTGTCTGCATAAATTGCCCTGGGCTGTTCTGCTTGGGGATACGCTTTTGATTCCAGATGTGTGGTGTTTCCTCTCCTTTTTGGCTCCCTTGTGTAACAGTGGGAGTCTATGTAATAGCCCTCCGTCGTCTGTCTGTCTGTGTGTGTGTGTGTGTGTGTGTGTGTGTGTGTGTGTGTGTGTGTGTCCAGAAAACTTTAACGTTGTCGTTTTCTCAGAAACTACAAACAGCAGAGACACCAAACTTGGCATGCTGATAGACAACCATAAGACCTTTCAAAACATATCATTTTGAATGACCTTGACTCAAGGTCAAGGTCACTAACGCTGTCTGTTTGAAAATTTTACATTGGCATTTTCACGGAATCTACAAAGACCAGAGGTTTGAAACTTTGCATGATGATAGACATTGATCAGAACTTTACAGATATACATGTATTCAATGGCCTTGTGTCAAGGTCAAGGCCATACAAGCTATTTTTGTGAAACCTTAACATTGGCATTTTCTCAGAAATAACAAACAGCAGAGGCGCCAAACTTGGCGTGCTGATAGACAGTGATAAGACCTATGCACACATACCATTTTAAATGACCTTGGCCCAAGGTCAAGGTCATTAAAGCAGTCTGGAAATTTTTACATTTGCATTTTTTCGGAATCTAGAAGAACCAGAAGTATCAAACTTTGCATGATGATAGACATTGACAACATTTTCACAGACATACCTGTGTTCAATGACTTTTAGTCAAGGTCAAGGCCATGCAAGCTGTTTTTGGGAAGCTTTAACCTTGGCATTTTCTCTGAAACAACAAACAGTTGAGGCACCAAACAGGGCATGATGATAGACTGCAATGAGACCAACCTTTTTGAATGACCTTGACCTTCAGTCAACGCTAACGCTAACGCTAACGCTGTCTGTTGTGAATTTTAACATTGCCGTTTTCGGAGGAACTACAAATACTAGAGGCGTTAAACTTGGCATAATAATAGACATTGATGTGATCTCATTTTAATGACCTTGACCCAAGGTCAAGGCCATGCAAACTGTTAAAATTGTAATATTGCCAGGAACTTGGAACGCCAGAGACACTTTACTTGCCGTGATGATAGTGATAAGAGCTTTACAAACATACACTTGTGAATGACCTTGACCCTAGTCACAAGGGAGCCATGGAGGCTTTTGCCTCTCTAGTTTTCTTGTGAAAGCGGTGACTCATAACAATCTCATGAAACCACCTTTTGCAAAGTGGTTTTGTGTGTGAGACGGTGTTCACTATAACGTAACAAAACATTGTGCTTGCATGCTGATGTTAATTTTTGTGTGGTAAGTTGATTCAATAATTGCTCATTGGCTGTTTCAGACGGGAGTTGAGATGGAACTGATAGAGCAGATGCCACTGCTGGAATGGTTTGCCAACAACTACAAAAACTTTGGTACGACATTGGCTTCTTTTGTTTTTTGATAGTATTTTTTTGCTAGGGTAATTTTTAAAAAGTTGAAGAGGGTGTTACGTAGGACAAAGTTCTTAGGCTTTTTTGTTTTCACGAACATTGGCTCGAACATGTCTTAAGTATCTACCATTTAAAATTGTCTCATCAATTTAAAACAATAGTGAAAAAATGCTGGCTCATTTAAATTTCCTGCATGTTTTCTAGGCGCCACACTTGAGATCATCACAGACAAATCACAAGAAGGAGCACAGTTCGTGAAGGGCTTCGGTGGCATTGGAGGTGAGTCCAGTCATCCTGAGAAGTTACCAAGAGATACGCCTACTAGTACTTCCCTGCAGTGAAGCAAATGGCTTATGTGCCTAGCATCGTTAGAACGAGTGTCCATACTTTAAGTTTCTGGTGTGCAGCTGTCAGTATTTAGATTTACTCAACTGTTCTCAGAGCTTAGGGAAGTGCTAGCTAGCTGTTTTTAACTGGGTGATGTCACACCGGTTACCGTCGACTGGGATATCCCTTTCCGTAGCCGTGCTTGCCCCGTCATGGGATAGGGGAAGCATCTGCTCCTTCAAGTTCTCAAACTCAAAGCATATCTCTGTTTTACTGTCATTTATATGCCTTGAATTTCACTAGCTTCACTGTTGTTCTTTGTAACCATCGTCTCTGGTGGGACGTCTCATAGAAATACTTCCAATTTTTTTCCTTTCAGTTCCCCCCCCCCCCCCCCCCCCTGATAAGCTTCATCTGGTGATGCTGTACTGATAATTCTTTTGAAAACCTACATGGATTGAGAAACGTTCTGCAAATTTTTCATAGAGTGGACTAAAATGTTTGGATCCTCCCTCAGAGCTGTAGAACAGTGTTTTAAAACACATTGTTTTAAAATTTGGGTATTATTTTTTTTTTAATTTTGGAATTTTCTTTTTAATTTTCTTAAAAAGTTCAGAATTTTCTGCAATTTGGCTGACAGGTAAACCAGATAAGGCAATTTGATTAACAGTTGAGGTTTTGTGTAACTTCTATCGTAATTACCTTTTCTTAACATTAAAAAACAAAACAAAACAAACACCAAAAATGGTGTATCGTCAGTGAGTTGAATTGGGTGAGAGACACATAGGGGATGTACTTTACAACAGAAGTTGAGCATCAGATCAAAATACTTTATCATACCGAAAGGGATGTTGGCTGTCAAAACATACAAACATACTTTTGTCACCATAACAAATTTCCCACCTTAAGCTGCTTTTTTTTTTTTTTTCCTGCAGGTATCTTGCGGTACCAAGTGGACTTCCAGAGCATGGAACCCATGATCAATGATTTTGACGACTTTGACCTCGATGACTATTGAGGTGGCTGCTCACCTGTCACCTGGCATGGTATCCCGATCAGGGCAGTGGAGCGTGGAGCACTGAGTGGACCCAGTGTTTGAGCAAAGACTGTGCAAAAAGTCTAGAATGGCTGCTTCAAGCATTCAACCATGCTGTGACGCATCCATGAACATCTTACAGGAGTGTAATCCCATAACAAGAAGCAACATTTACTGTTGGTCACTTTTAATGTATTTTATTTGAGAAAGAAATTGGGATTGGCTTTTTCTTTTCCCCGCCTAAACCCTCATCCCCCCCCCTGCAGGAAAACCTGTAGGACATGATTGTTAACTCAGGAATAACTTGTCCCGAATTAGGCCCAAAGTAGGGTCCTTGAGATCAGGACAGGTTTAAGGAATTAGTGGGGTTCTTTTCAGTTCAATTGCGATTACTTATTGTACATGTATCAACACATCCATCTTAAGTAATAAATGGAATTATGCTCCACATCTGACAAAGATCCCAGTGGACGCATAACTTGCATGTTCTGTCCAGAACCGGCTGTGAATTGAAGCTCCACATTGCACTGATTTTTGACCATAGCATGATTGTGTGCTTCGGGCGTCCTCCTTAGTTGGTATGGCTGGGCACTCAGTATGCGCAGCCAGTGTGCGTGAGAAATCTCTATGCATCTAACATGGGGTGGGTTGTGGACTTCAGCCCACCAGACTACTACTGCATTACAGTACTGCTATTATTTTACGTCTGCTTGCCTGCGACAGGAAACTATTGGAAACATTCTCTGGGCATTCTTTTATTTTGCTTCCTTATTCTCTTCCTCCTCAATGGATTTGGATGTGAAGGAAGGATATGTAATATCATTTCAGACTTGCAAATTTCAAATTAAGCAACTGGTTGCATCATATGATCAAAAGATTTGACACTTATTTTTCGAACCTAATCTCAGCTTTTTCAGCTTTTTTTTTTTTCTTAATGAATGATGCACATTAAAGATTTCAAGGATGGGACACCAGTTCTTGCGTTTTCCTTACCCACTTACCTCCTACTTGAAGTAGGTTTAATGCATTTATTTTCAAATTGTCAGTTGTTTTTACACCAGAAATGCATACTCATTACTGCAGAAACCTACCCCACCACCACTAAAGCCAACAAATTTCTGATCACAGGTAATACCACAAATCTGATGTTGCTGATGAGTAACCAACAAAGCTGGTAATGCTGATGACAAACTAACAGACTTTTCGAAAAATAATTTATTGCAGTCATCAAAATCGTGAACACCTGAGGAAAAGTAGTAGTGCATGCTGCTTATGTCTTAATTAAATGAATTGCTGGCTCTATATCTCCAGGCATACCACACACACTGACTTCATTCATTCTGGCTACATGAACAGGCATTGGTCAATCATTATGAACTTCAAAGCATTAACTCTTTGACGACGAAGCACAATTTCTAACGCGATTTCCTATAGGAAATCGCGTGTTAGAAATTGTGCTTCGTCGTCAAAGAGTTAAGGTCTCAATGTTCACGAGTTTTGAGGGGGAAAACTGCAGCTTACAAAGTGCTAAGGCTGTTTGCCAAATGAATAGATGTTCCACTGCAACCATTTTCATCACTTCGCAGCCTCTAATAGTAGAGAAATATGACTGGCTTAACGCTTCCATACCTGTACATGTATTACACAAAGTGTAGATATGACAAAAGCCGCTAAAAACGGCCACCAATGATCGCTGGCTAGTTGGTGTCCAGTCCGCAACCAAATGTCTGCTCCATACACGGTAGGTTTGTACATACGTAGAACCACACATACGCCAACCTGAGTCACCACAATGGTTTCAGATGCTATGTTTCCCAAGTGACTGACTGATGCACAGAATAAGCGTGTTTTAATAATTATGAGTTTTGCATAGTGTTGTATGCCTGATATCATGAAGTGTGGGATTGCCACAGCATGCCAGCTTCATTACAGAAACTGAATCACTACTGAGTACTCCATAACCAATGGCAGCAAGAAACAAATTAACAAACCCAAAAAAAAAAAAATTAACATTTTCTAAAACTGGACTGACCAGCGTATAAAGATGTAAATCATCATCAAATCAGGTGTAGAAGGTTGGGTGATATTATTTTGAATTCGTTTGGTTCTGTATACAGTATTGGTGTGTGTTTAATAGGCACAACTTCGGTCCTGCTGTTCTGACTATTTCATGATTTCTGGTATATATGATATGTCCAGTGTAAAAACCAAGTTCGTTGTGGTACAGTGTAACATTCCAGATGAACTTCTTGGCATGAACACCAGGACACTACCAGCCCTAAGCTGCATTAACCCAGGGCAGTTTATACATATGCATGAAGCACCCTGGGTCAACAGCTTCATCCAGCTCCAAGCTGGAAGTGCCCTGGAGTAACTGGTGCAGGGACGTTCATCTCGCATGTTACTCCGGTCTGTCCACGATGGAGGATGATCACTTGCTAACAGTGAACTGCATGGTGACCACATCAGACAGTCCACACTGAATGGTGTCTCCTGGGTTTGTGGGGCCAACTCCACTAGGTGTGCCAGTCAAGATGACGTCGCCTGGCTCCAGCGTGAAGAACTGGCTGATGTAAGCAACGAGGGTGGGTATAGAGAAGATCATGTCTTTGGTGTTGCCATCCTGCTTGGTAGCACCATTAACCTGCCAACAAAACAAAAACATCTTCAGGACCGGCCCCCGTAGTGTAGTGGTTAGCACGTTGGACCATGGACCAGGAGACCTGGGTTTGAGTGCCAGCCAAGGCAAGCGGGATTTTTCCTACCTAGGTCAGCTCCTACCCAGAGCAGGTGTGCTATGGGCACAATGGGGAGGCTGTTGCCACACAGCCGAGATGCACCCACTTCCTGGTGCGACTTTGGGGGTGCTTCCCTTAGTATGACACGCCTTGTGGATGATTACACGGCCAGCACCGCAGGTGCCGTAGTTCCCGGGCCTGGTTAATGCCTGGATATTTATGACAGGAAGCGTGGAATGCGGCCCTGTCCTTTGGCTAAAATCCCCACGCCCCTAAAAGTGTGTTTCCTCCTCTGAAGCAATTAAAATCATGCCAAAATGCACCAAATTGCACAGATTTGAAGAAAAATTTCTGGATGAGCATGCCCTGAGACGCTCCTAGCATAGCATGTCTGCTTTGCAGACGCACGCTCGTGGCTTTGCCACTTCTTCACTACAGGCTACACACTTTTCCACCTTTAGACATGGACATCACTTTCAAGCCCTGCATCTTATTACCTGTAACACAATGGATGAAACTGAAGTATGCAGGCTGGGGAATTTTCAGTCATTTGGCAGTTTTCAGCCAAATTTCCTATGCTTTCAGCCAAAAAATCTAAGTTTCAGCCAAAGAGAAGGAAGGAGAAAAAAGGTTGCACACACTATGATACATGTAATGCCATATGGGACAGTCTAACTTCATTCCTGAAGACTGGCATGTCAGTATTAAGGCAGTATATAACATTTGGGTGCCAGGAGAGGCTGCTACATGCATTTAAAAATGCTAAAATGTGTTCTCTTAGGTGGGGCCTTGCCCCTGTGTTCACCAAGCAGGGTGCTGCCTCTGCGCCTCAGCCTAGGTTTCAGTCTTTTTTTTCTTCAGCTATTCCCCAGCCTGAGTATAAGTGTTCATTGGAATCAGTTGAAAACAGATCCAGGGCATCCCACTCATATAATGAACAACCTACCAAGCATCCATATCAAATTTCTCGTCTCAGTATTTGTGGATGGGCCGAATGTTGGGGAACCCATTACGAAGGGATCGTACCTAATTATTTGATGCACAGGCTGAATTATACCATAGCCAATATCACATCACAAAAACTTACAAGTATTTGATTTGCCTACCTTCAGCCAGAGCTGAATGTTCTGTGGGTTCGGCACTTTGTCTTTTGGAATGAAACTGCTGACCGGACAAGATGTGTCAAATCCTTTGGCTAGCGTCCATGGCTGGCCCTTCTTTTTTGCTTCATCTTGAAAATCGCGAGCAGTCATGTCCAGCGCCAGAACATAGCCACCAATGTAGTCTGGTACTGCTGTCTCTGGGATGTTGCTTCCTGTTCTCTCGATCACCACCCCAAGTTCAACCTCATGGTGCAGGGACGAACAACCCTTCGGAATCTGAGGAAAGCACAATTACGTATGGTACAGGAAGGCAGTTTCTAGACATGCTGGTCGTTTACAGTTGCCTGATATTGAAGCTTGAAGTATTCACACACACACACACACACACTAACACACACACACACACACACACACACACACACACACACACACACACACTAACACACAAAAAGCAAGAAAATGGTGAACAGAACAAAAGCAGAACGTCAGGGAATATACTTGGCACATGCACGTATCCATGTACATGTATGTATAACCAGACTGATCCAGTATTACAGTCATTTCTTCCATTCTGCTTGTGTGCCCAGTTAGATGTGTATGATTTGGCACATGCACTGAGAAGTTAAGACCTATATTTTGTCTTAACCCTGGTCTTACTGAATTAATTTGTCTTATGCTGAAAGAACCCTAGAGGTAGTCCGGAATATTCCGTTCTCAGCACGATCAGGGTTAAAAATTGCCCAGTATAGGTGACGACATGCACTACCTTTATCGATTTACCCTCCGATAGATAAGAAGAGGTAGGCTTCAGGAACAGTATGGGCTTCTCAGGAATTGGATTCCCCAGCTCAGCAGCATGGGCGCTGTTTTGAACAGAATAACAGAATAGAATAACAGGATGGAATAAGAGAATTTTTTTTATTCAGCAACTGATTTAATTTTGGCACACGCAGCTGGTCGTTCGTTGATATTTCGTAATGCAGTTTGTTGTTTAAGTCTTACATAAGGTTACTTATCTATGTATGGCACACATGTTGGAAATTGTCTGGCCACTATAAACCAGAATGCAGCAGAAGAAACTGAAAGCTGAAAATGGGCCATTTAATTTGTTTACTGAGAAAACTGTGTATTGCAGTGACCTTAGTCTAGTGTTTAGCCAGCACATCAAGTGATTAAAGTGTCTAGTTAGTGTCTGAATATATCAGCACTGATAGTACAGTGTATGTCATGACCGGCAGGTGTGCTGTCTTGCAAGCTGAGTCAGAGAACATGTTGCATGGGCTGACAAGTGTTTCATGATACCTCCCCCCCCCCCCAAAAAAAAAAAAATGAAATGGCAGTCACCCATAATTTCTGCCGACACAGACGATCTTCCTGCCGATTTCCCTAAATTTAGCTGCAACAGCCATGGTGCCCACGTTACACGGCAAAACTTTTCACGTCTGAAGGGGGTCAAGGGTCATTGTAAGAGTAATGTCCCTTGACCACAAAAAATCGTCTGCTGATAAGTGTCGATTTACCGCAACATACAGAAAGAGTCGGAAGAATGGCAAGTTAAAAGTCATGCGAAGTAGCATTCTTTGGTTTGTTGCTGTTTTCCCCCCCTAAAGGCGCAGTCAGTTTATAGCAAATGATATTCATCATGTGCATATGATTTTCAGCCCTTTATTCTTTGCAATGTAGCTTCAGTATAAAGGTTGTGGTTTCAGGCAGGTTCTCACCAACCTTTGTCATTACCTTTGTGTACATGTACTATAAAGTTTCAAAAACTACCACACACACACACACACACACACATGCATGCACACACACATACACACTCACTTTTTTTGCATATATCTCATTAATTTTATTCACTGAAAATTGAATATCACAGAGTTACACAGAATGATGCAGTTCCATGAATTACACAAAGTATATGTACAGTTCATTTTGCATGATGGAATAATGTTAAAAACAGACGAAATACATTCGGCATACTCCTCTATGGGTGGGGGAATGAAGTCAGGGGAAGGGCAACAATGCTGCACAACTATCAGAAGGGATCAAAGTTCTGTAAAGCCACAAGGCGATGCAATGGAAACTGCTCACGACACAGTGGACATTCAGGCTGAAACAAATAATAAAATTTGAAAGAGCGGTAAGTTGTACAGTGTGATACCCACAGTCCACACAAAAATGTACAGTTATCATGCACTCGGACAATGAAAACTATCCATTAACCCCCCCGGAAAAAAAAAAAAAGAAAAGAGCAGAGAGAGAGAAAAAAAAGCAAACATAAAAGAGCATTTATACCAAGAAAATACCTTTTGTTGACACCACTGGTGAATGCAGTCCCAGCAGAAGAGATGGCCACAAACAGTAAGAGTTGATCGTCTGCGTGGTCCCAAACACAGCGAACATTTGAGGCTTGGGTGCAGTACTGCCGTTTCATCCACCAAGCTGAAAAATAAGTTCACCTGCTACAACCATGTTACCGTCTCTCCATCTGTGCGTGCATGCGTGTGTTTCTCTCTCTCTCTACAAAACTGCACTGCATGAGCTCTCTCTCTCTGTCACTGTCTGTCTCTCAATATCTGAAGCTCCAAATCAGCTATTCTCACCTGCTGTTTGAGATACCAGAAAGTCTGTCAGCAGTGTTCTCTCTGGATTTCCAAAATGAATAAACCTGCAGCGCCAAGCTTATTGATAGCTGAGTCATCATCAAATAGCCCAATAGTTGAAAAGGCCTTGAAAGTTGTGGATTGTCCTGTTTTGCCATAAATCGAATCTGGAAAAAGACAGAAACATAAACAATTAATACATATGAAAAAAAGAATTATCTGATGATGAAAAGTCTGTGCAAAAACACACATATCAGTCACCCAAGCAAGACTTCAGAATGAATATGTATAATTATTGTCTGTTTGAAAGCCACTCATGGGAAAAAAACAAACAAACAAACAAAATTTAAAGAATAAAACGCATACATACATACATGTGGTTTCAGTATTGTCATACAGTATTATATCACTACATGAGGGTATACAAGGAAATGTCTGGCTCTATAAACATTTCTTGCTTGATTTTCAGTTAAAGCCACCCTTAGTTTAGTTTAGTTTTAGTTTAATCCTCTTTATTCCCTGGGGAACATAGGGCTGCAACCACACTCCGCCAGCGCACTCGGTTCTGGGACGCCCTCTTTAGTTCGGCCCACGTCGTTCCGGCGGCCTTGGCTTCAGCGTCCGTACTCCTCCGCCAGGTCTGCTTCGGTCGGCCCACTTTGCGCTTTCCCTGGGGGTTCCAATCAAGGGACTGCCTGGTGACATTTGATGTTGACTTTCGCAGAGTGTGTCCGATCCATCCTCATTTCCTTTTCTTGATCTCCTGCTCGATGGGGACCTGTCTTGTTCTCTCCCAGAGGTCTTGGTTGGTGATCACCGGTGGGTATCTGATATTGAGAATGTTAAAGCCACCCTTAAGAAAAAAGGTAATTGTACAATCTTGGGAAACAGCGATACTTACATAGTGTATTCCGGCAACCCTCTTTGCCAGATGATAGAATACGCCTTGTACAAAAAACAAGGACAGATGTGCTCGATGAAGAAATGTGATGGCATGGCGTAAGACAGGAATCATTTGAAGCAACTTTTCTCGTTGTGGAGCTGTGATGGAAATGGGCAATGGGGTCGCTGACTGCAGTCGTCGCTCTAACTGGTCAAGGAAACGCTGCAGGATGTAGGGAGTGCAAGCCTGCAGGCCGATCATTACAGCTCTCCTCTGCAACATAAACCATGCATACACAAGTGTAATAACCACTGATGCATACACAACTGTAATCATAACTAAGAGGTCTGCTGCTTTGGCAAAACGTTGCAAACATTGTTTGGGGTCATAAAAGAATGCACATCCTTTCTTTTCTTTGTTCCGTATTGTGCAGAGCATCAACCTTCCTTAGTTTTGCACTCTTCTCTTCTCATCCTGATCTGTCCCAAGTAATCCCTGAATCCATCCATGATCTGCTAAATAGGATGTTAACTTATCTTACCAGTGTAGAAGGCAGAGCTCTGTGTGAACCATCTACCATGACGATATTCACATACTCCTCTCCAACTGTTTGGTAACCTGTAAATTCAACATGGAATGAAATGATGAAAAGCAAGTCTCCAGTCAGACGGACAAGTACATGTAACGCATGGGTTCTATGTTCGGTTACGCTGCTGACGTGTTCTGTGGATCTCAGTATATATCCACTGCTGAACATGTTTTTTTTTTAACCCTGAATATTGCATTATATACTATGTCAACACTACTGGATAACGGCACACACCTCCAAACGTTGTCAGCAAGAAGTATCCAATGTCTGAGATTACATCCAGCTCTCTTCGCCATTGTATCCATTTCAGAGGACCTGGACAGAAACAATCAAAATTGGTAGCAGCACAATGTGTATGAGAGGAGCGGTGTGCAGACATACACACACACCCACACGCGCGCGCGCGAACACACACACAGATACGCGCGCGGCGCGTCTAAAAGTGGTTACCTGCAAGACTCTGGATAACATCTGCAACTGAAGAACGCAGGAACGACAGGTAGAAGTCATCTTTTTGGTGCGACCGCACTATTTCTGCTGTCCCCGCTGTGCGAAACATTTTCTCCACACGGCTGTTCTGAACAGCCACAACACAGCAGCCATACAATACTCGCGTGCAAACAGACCCACAACCAAAAGTATGGTACTACGTGCATGCCACAACACAAAATCTGTTTGTGTGACCATCAACTTGGAAGGATTAATAATGATAATAATAATAACAAGATGGCCACTGACCAGCCCAATATGTTGTTTCCATTTAATCACCTGCTGTCGTCACGGTCGTTCTTTTGTAATGCCATGTATACGGGAGGACACACACACACACACACACACACACACACACACACACACACACACACACTACACACACACTCTCTCTCTCTCTCTCTCTCTCTCAATGGAAACAACTGACCGGGCTTGTCAGACCAATCTTGGTTTTGGAAGAGAGACGTCAAGTTGTTTTCTTTGAAATCTATGACGTTTTCCTCATTGGGATGACGCATAATACATTTGACGTAATAACTTTGACTCGGATACAATTCTTGCAATGAAAGCAGCCCCATGAAAATTGAAGTGTTGCTGCTGCGCAGTGTAAAGATCGAATTTATACCGGCTCAATGTGTTTAACAGACAAGTCTGCGCGGCGAACGTTTTTTCACTATGTGTTATGTCTGCTGCGCGCGCGCGCACACAGACACACACAGACATACGCGGGCGCGCACGCACGCACGCACGCACGCACGCACGCAGACTTGCGCGAGCCGCGTTTGTGCATGTGCTCCATTGAGACCTATGTGGTGTTCTCTCACTCTACTATGCTATTGAGTGAGAGTCAGTGGGAAAAACAAAGCTCACTACATCAATGAAACTCCCGCTTTCCCCGTCTACAAATAGAGAACTTCCGCCGGAAAAGTGACGACACACCCCCACGTCAATCAAACATGACGTCGGCAAACTGACGCTGATACAGTTTTGCGTCAGTGCGCGTGTGCCTTTTCTGCGATGTTTGTGAGGCGTGTGGCTTGTGTAAAGGAAATGTGCTTCGAGTACAAATTTTCGAGTCAACTGACGACAACGGCTGCAGTGAATATTTCTAATTTTTTTTGTATATTTTTTATGGCACCCCAGGCTCATTATCTATGTATAGTAGGAGCGATTTTGAGATCTAAAGTGTGTTCACCAGCACTTTCATCAGGTACGGTTTACGCCAAAAGTACAAAAGCGACAACCTCCAAAATTCACTCAGTTGAGAGTCCGTATTCATGCTATCTATGTCCCAAAAATGGAGTGGTTTAGGTAAATATTACGCCTTTAAACGCCAGAAAGCCACTTTTTTTGAAAAAGGCGATAACTCGCAAATCATGTGTGCAATCGTACCTGGATCGGGCCTTCTATTCAACAATCTTGATTCATTTAGAAACCCCAAATTTGAAATCGATCGGTTCAGTATTTTCGGAGAAATAGGCATCTGAACTGGGTTCACATGCAATGTCAACTCAGGCTCGGTTTACATGAAAACTGTAAAGGCCGGTGCACACTAGCGTCGGTGCTACATCGCACGCACCACGCGTGTAGTGCCTTGCGTGCCTCAAGCACAGTGAGAGCTCTCACACGTGGAGTAATAGCGCGCGCCGCGTCTGCTTCGGAGATCTCGCCACGAGCCAGTCAGTGCTTCTGAGTGTGCGATGGAATGCGAAATTAGGGATCTGAAACGTATAATAAACTTCAGGCTGCTTGTTCGCAGTCTGAATAGAGACTGGTGATCGAGGCCACGATAACTTGATAGAATTTAGCTACAACAAACCCGGCTTTGCTGTAGAATGATATCAGTCGTAGACTGGGACGATGAGAGATCAGTGACAACCCGGCGGTTCAGTTGTGTCTAGTTTTATTTACTCCATTTATGTATTTACCGTAGTGTGAGTCAGCGGAGAGTGACACAACAAAACGGCATACCCGTCGACTGTGATATGAATCGAGCTGAAAATTGTAGAGGTTTTCCTGTTCACGATACAGGTCGATGAGGCGAAACATTTCGTCTTCGCGCAATTCCGCCATCTTGGAAGAGAAGAGGATGGCGAGTCAGCCCTTGCTGGCTGGCTCTTCTGATTGGCTGAAACCACGCTACACGCGCGCGTCAAGCGCGCCGAATAGAACAGTTCCTATCGCCGCGCGACAGAATTTCTGAATCGTGCTACGCCTGTCGCGTCGTGCTTCAAGGGGTTGCATACGTAGACGCGCGACAAAATTTGCTGCACGCGTGGCGCGACAATGTCGCATGACGCCAGTGTGCAAGGGCCCTAAGAGCGACCATTTTCTAGTAGTGAATCAATTCAGAGTCCGTATTCAAGCTATCTACTGCCAAAAAATTGAGTGATTTAAATAAATATTACGCCTGTACACGAAAGACAACCAACTTGTCTCAAAAGGGCGATAACTCCCAAATCACTTAAGCAATCATCACACGCTTGAATCGTCTAATGTAACATTTTGATAAATTTGGATACCCCAAATTTGAAGCCATTCGGTTAAGTATCTTCGAAGAAACGGGCCCGGACACAATTCACACACGCACACACGCACACACGCACACACATCCGCACAGACGGCACTCACTGAGGAGGAGAAGTGCGTTCGGAACATCATACGCGTCAGCATCGATGACGCAAGTTTTCTTACGTCATTGTCAGAGTAAAATTGCAAAATCGTCTCTGCGGGAGATCGGCAGTGACGTGCGTTTGTACCACAGATGCTTGCCTATGAACGTGGAAATTTTAGCCCGTCCTATTATGTTGTTTCCATTACTATGGAAACAACATAATAACTGTGTATTGTGTAGGAACTTTACCCAGTTTCTTAATTTGGCTCAAAGCGCAGTGAACTGAACCTTCACGTTTATGTGCCACTGCCTGGCACGCATTCCCACTCTCACTGACATGGCACTGGACATGAACACATTACAATCACGTGGTGCACAGAGTCAGCTCAGCAGTTTAAGTTTTGGAGTTTAGAATTGCATTTATTTCTGATTTTTTTTTCTGTGTGGACTGAACATTTCCAAACTTGGGGAGAGAAAGCTGGAGTACCCCCACGCCCCTCCCCCCCCCCCACCCCCATTAGGTCATCTCCAATCACTCTTGTGACGGGGATGTTAAACCCCAGGTAACAAAAACAAACAAAGCAACTGAAGCTCCCTGCTGGGTCTGGCAACTAGTACATTAAAAACAAAACAAACCCCCCCCCAAAAAAAAACTTTTGACTTATTTGCAGCACATCTGCGGTCTATTCAGTTACTCCATCAGTATTCTGTTTATAGCTTTAATATTGACATGTAGAACAATAAAAAGTCAAAAAATCATTGTGAAGAGAAGGCACAAAAACTTCATGTTACCCCAAAGCTACTCAGTGTTTCAGCCGGTACAGTTTGAAACACTGTTTTTACTAACTTTGGTGGCCTACCATACCGTCTTTTCCTTGTGAAGGGTGGATGATTGTTTAGGTGTTTAACATGCTTCTCATCCACATCAGTTCAGGGTGGTATGAAAGTATAAGTGCCTTAATCGGCACCAGACCGTTTATCGGCAGTTTTGTGGTGTTTATGTTTATGGCATGCACGTTTACCGTACATTTTGTTTTGGCGCTGCAGTGTATTTAGACGCTCCCGTGCGAATAACGTGAGCTGCTCAGTCAATGTGGCTGCTGGAAGTAGCCTTATAGTTTTTCCTCATGTAAAGGGCAGCTATTCTTCTATTTTTCAAAACATCGATTCACCACAAGATAACAAAAATGCAAGGGAGATAACTACCGGACCTACACGTGCTTCTACGATTTACCAACATAGATCTTGTGCTTGTTTATATCAATGTTGTCATGATCTCAGAATGGGCTCCTACCACTTGCTAGCACGACAGTGCCTGCTCCGCTGTTTGCGGCATGGAGGCGGACGGTTTAATTATCGACGTCGTCTAGGTTCTGTACAGGCCAGTTTGTCATTGAACAGAGCACCAGTCAGACAATTTAGCTTCTCTTGCGCAGCGTGCCAGAAGCAGAAGAGAAAGCCCAACAAAGGAGATGAGGTTCAACAGGAAAAGAATGACGCCGTAGAGCTGGAACCTTCGCTGTCAAATGTGCCCCTTATTGTCAGACTTTTGCGTCAGAACCAGAAACAGTATGAACCTAAGTCAGTGGCTGGGGAGACAAACACATCACTGTCAGTTGATCAGTTGAAGAAAACTCTTGAGGACATTGATTGGGATACAAAAGCAAGCATCCGCAGAACACAGATTGAAGGTTTGGAATCAAAAGAAGACGACGAAGTAGGAGAAAATCTTGACCAAACTGCAGACAGTTCAACTGAAAGCGGCATTCCAGAGTTACGTTTCATCGAAGACATCTACCTGGATTATGAAGTTCCGACAATAAGAGCCCTGAATCCAAAACTGAAGAGAAAGCCGAAAATGAAGGGTACACCGGATCCATCCATTCCAAAGAGTGGTGTTCCTTGCTCGGGTTGTGGAGCGGAGCTGCATTGTCAGGACCCCGTCATCCCAGGGTACATGCCCAGTGAGAAATTTACCTGCCTTACTCATGAAGACATGCGCACCAGCATTTGTCAGCGATGCTTCCTCATCCAGGTTCACAACATGTTCCTCAACGTCCGAGTATCGGCTGAAACCTACCCAGAAATCATGCGCGAGATTAAGCACACGCATGCTTTGGTGGTCGTTGTCGTTGACTTGTTTGACATGAAAAACAGTGTGTTCAAAGACCTGCTGAAATACGTCGGCAGGAACAGGCCGTTGTTCATTGTTGGAAACAAAGTGGACCTGTTGCCCATGGACAAGACAGGGTATCTTAAACGGACTAAAAAGGCATTGCTTGAGGTTTGTGAGTCTATGGGACTCAACCCTACAGGCAAGAACATCAAACATTTGTGTCTGATCAGTGCCAAAACTGGTTATGGTATAGAGCAGCTGGTTACTACACTCATGCTGGAGTGGCCACAAAAAGGTGCGCATTGTCCTGCGAGGTGAAATTTCCTTTGGCAGTGGCTGAATCATGTATGAGATTGAGGGAATGTGGTACAAGTGTAGGGCACAGCCATGCACAGTTTGACCCCCAACATTTCATCCTAGCATGTCTGTTATTTCCATGAGATAGACCTGTCTCACTGTTGAGAAAGAGAAGCTCAAAAACAGGAAGTAATTACAGTTTCAGCTCTTGCTAGTCATGCATTCACCATAACAGGGATGGATTTACTCAAATATGCCAATGAGACATTGTCTCCTTGACCAGTCATTTTTATGAGACATTTTCATTTTCTATGAGACAATCAAGTTCACCCGCATCACTCTGTTACATGTCTGTGCTGAGAGCCTGTTCCTAAGTGCAGTGACGTTCAGGTTCTGAACGGAAAAGGACCTCTCGATCGCAGAACTGAAAAAACTGATAATGCGCCGCCAATATTTTTTTGCAACTCTTTCGAGCGAGAGTTCCTGGCAGCGCGCGCGGCGAGCGGGATAAGTAAGCCTCATCACTAAAATTAGATTAGTGTAACAGACTCTATGACTGACACAGACAGCGCATCTCTGCTTCGCGTTGTCAAGTGCGCTTGTGATGTCATGTTTGTGCGACATATGACGCATTTTGCGAAATTTCTATGCGACATTTTATCAAAATATGAGACATAGTCGCACAGCGCGCGAGAAAATCGATCCCTGCCATAAATTTACTTCCTTTGGCTCTAGACGTCTAAGTGTGTTGCCACCAAAAATGGTTGTGTGTCATTGGGTCAGTGATAATATATATTTGCCTTTCCTTTCTGAAGGCTGAATGCATTTAAATTTACATACATGTATATAATTATTATATAGGGTACTCTACTTTCTCACAGGTCATGTCTATGTGGTTGGGAGCACCAATGTTGGCAAGTCCACATTGTTCAACGCTCTCTTGATGTCTGACTACTGCAAATCTCTCGCCCGTGGTTTTATCAACAGGGCAACGGTCTCCGTCTGGCCTGGTAAATAGATCTGTATCTTTCGTTGCCAGTATTATTACATCGTACACTTCCCCTTCTTTTGCCAAACCGCTTTACTGCGGAAACAGACTTCAGGAAGTGGTCCTGGGAACATGGATGGTTTATCTATGGGAATTACAGTCTGTCTGTAAGGTGACAGGGAGGGGTAGAGGCCGGCATAAGCATAAGTCCATGCTTTAAATTAAAATTTAAATAATAATGAGATTTTCCCTTCTGTGGAACTAGGCACTTCATGAAATTGAGATACAGTGTATTTAAACATAGGGGGATGCCTGGTTCATAACTGTATATATATAAAGAGTTTTCACAATGAGGTACCCCCGATTACGGAAAATACACCACACGAGTTTGTTGATTTCGACCGTAAAACTGCGAGTTTTAACGAGCAGTTTTACGGTCGAAATCAACAAACGAGTGTGGTGTATTTTACGTAATCGGGGGCACCGAATTGGGAAAATTATTTATACCACGTCCCTACCTGCATTTCAAGTCTTTTATTGATTTGGAAGCTGACATCGGCAATCCATATGCTTCATGCGACATCACTGACTGAGGTGCTTTACCTCGCTTTGTCCATAGGCTTTGAGAAGTCAGCTTTTCCGTTTCGAAGCCTCCGTCTTAGTAGAGAACTGGAACTAGGCTTACGCTTGTCACAAACACGACCGCTTGTTATTAAAACACGCAGCAAAAGATCAACAATTCCACGTCAAGCGACTGCCAAAGCTCCTTCGTCCCCATTTCCGTACGAAGTCGAACTACGTCATGTCTCGACGTAAATTATTCTTTAGTCCCTTTTCGCGTCATATTGTGACGCAAATCCTTTCACCAGAACACACTGCTGGAACACTGCGAGGGGTAATACCTGTTCACTCTTTAAGGCGATGTCACACTGAAAACAAGTTTCCCTGCTACGGTCAAGACATTCCTACCTTACTAGACACCCTTTTCTTGTATGTAGAACTTCAATGCGTATGAAATACCTCTGGATGGGGTTTCTGGGTAAAGTCGATGTCTCTTTTCCTTAAACATACATGTTGACTGAGCGGATACGGGAAGGTGTCACTTGACACTCCGCACGGCGGCTTTCATTGGTTGAAACACAAAACATGTTTTCGGATTTTAGGGCAGGCTCTAAAACTGAAAACACGATCAAAACAGTGTTTCGAAAACATTGTTGTGAAGTATGTCACACGACAAAACACACTGTTTCGCAGCGAACATCTGAAAACAATGTTTTCAAGTGTTTTTGCCCTATCGTGTGACATGGCCTTTAGGTACAGCCATAAAATTCACGCGTGGTTGTCATGGGTACCACATGTGGTGAATTATGGATTTTATACCATGACTTGTAATAGTGGTAGAGTGGTATAAATATATATATATATATATATATATATACAGTTATGAACCAGGCATATATATATATATATATATATATATACATATATATATATATATATATACATATATCAGGAGTGCTCTGTATTTCACTCTTGAGAGACTGAGCTTGTCCAGGTACTAGGGCCTGCCTTCCATGTGTGCTATTATTTATTCATGCATTATTGATGTGTTCATCATGCCCTCTGCTGTGGTTTCCCTCAGGAACAACTCTAAACTTGCTGAAGTTTCCGATTGTCAACCCCTCAGGACGGCGACTAGAACTTCGGGCCAAGCGGCTGCAGAAGGATAGTGAGGAATGGGAGAAGGAAGAGATGCTTCGCAAATCCCGACTAGCTGAAGTAGGCAGTTACAAGCATGCTGTCTTGACTGGTGAGCATCTTTAATCCAGATCCTTGAAGCTTTCTCACACACACACACACACACACACACACACACACACACACACACAGTCACACACACACACACACACACACACACACACACACACACACAGAGTCACACACACACACACACACACACACACACACACACACACACACACACACACACACACACACACACACACATGTTTTACTGGAGTTATGACTTTAATGAAAATCAACTTTTGATATAAATGTAGATATGAAAATCAACTTTTGATATAAATGTAGATACATATATTGTATCCTTCGTCAATGACATTAGTATTCTTTGCCATTCAACCTTTCGCATGTTGACCACAAGTAACAGCTTGCTAACTATCCAAGTTTCTTGACTTCTTGAAGGTCACATTGGCCTGACAGATTTCCGTGATCCGAAGAAGATTCAGGAAGACATGGACAGGGAGTCCGAGGGTCAGGACATTCTAAGCTTCAGTCAGAGTGCTGAGGGGCAGGTGCAGGAGGTATCTGGTCGACACACACTGCCACCGGAACCCGCGCAGAAGGGTTACAAGCCAGAGGGATTTCCCATGTACTGGTGCAATGATACGCCTGGTGTTGTCAACCCTGAACAGGTGAGTGAATGGACTGACTGATCAGTCAGTAAGTCAGTAATTAAATCAATTGATCGACCATCATATTGTAATACAGTCATTGGTTCATCGTAAAATAACAGTCAGTTTAGGACGAATCAAGATTGTGTTCAACAAGAATGGAATAAAGAGTTACGACCCATATGTTCCATTGAAGTATCCTGTAGCCATCATCCTGCGCCCTGGGTTATTTCCGAGTCAAGTTTACTTGTGTAAGCGGTGGCCAGACTCGCCTGCTACACTATTACATGGAGAATGAAAACCCCAAGCATCACCAACCTACACATGAACTTGGTTCTCAATCTAACGCGCTGGAACTCTGCAGCAGAAAATTGCCAGTCAGAGCTTTTCAATGATGCCAGTCAGCGTATACGTTGCATGATATAATTGATAGGACCCAGGTTACTCTTCTGTATTTTCCTCTTAGATCATCAACCTGTTGGAGCCGGAGGAACTTATGACTGTGCTGCCCAAGTCGCTGATACAGCCAGTGTGTGTGGTGATCAAACCAGGCCAGGTGCTGTTCGTTTCCGGCTTGGGCCGCATTGACTTTGTCCAGGTTAGTGTCACTGATAACTGGGGTTTTTTTTGGACACTCTCCGACATTAGAAATTTTACAGTTCCTCTCTACCAAGTCATGGGGGGGGGGGGGATGATTATGTTTGACTGATTGTGCATGTGCAGTGTACATTGGATAGAAATAAGTGGTCTGATGGAAGGACAATTCTCAGGCACCTGGTCTGAAATCTTGACATACAATTTCCCCCTCCCCCTCCCCCCCCCCCCCCCCCCCCCTTCATGTAAGGACCGGTAACAAAGTGTGCATATTTTCTTTGCAAACAACTAAAGTGGATTATTCTACAGTAAAATTTTTTGTGGTGAATCCTCATAAATGACAAGATCATTTCATTTTGAACAGGGCAGCAAGTCCATCTATTTGACAGTACATGCTGCGTATAAGGTACCAGTACATGTGAAGGAGGGTCATGAAGCGGATGCTTTCTACCAGGAGGCCTTCGGGACTGAAATACTTGGGGTTAGTTGGATTTTTTGTATTTTTTTAAATACTGTTAGACTTCTTGTTTGCTTTTGCATTTATTGAAGTGGTTTAGAGAAATTCTGTCCAAACATCGTGGTTGTAAAGGCATGGTGGCAAATGTAAAGGAATCTGATGTGATTAGAGGTTTCTTGTTTTGTTTGTTTTACTCACACAGAGTGTAAACAACATTGTATCACATTAAGAGCTGTACTAATCAAGATAAAGTATTTCATCCATACAGGCGTAATCAGGAGCGAAACTGTCTCAAAATATAAAATGGCTTTGCAAAGATGGAGTTAGCATGTTTCACAGATGCTTGGCTCTGTACTCTTAGCCTCTGCTGCCTGTAACCAGAGCATTGCCAACTTATCTTGATTTAAAAAAAAAAAAAACTTCCAGTGCTGATCAAGTGATGTGTTCTGCCAGGTGCCCCTGGGTAATGCTGACAGACTTCAGCGGATGCCAGCGCTTGTGGGTCGTGAGTTTCAAGTGACTGGGGTGGACTGGGAGATTGCAGCGGCTGATATCCAGTTGTCTTCTCTTGGTGAGCAGCACATGGATTGGGGGCAGCCTCACTTCCCACTTCCCTTTGTCCATTTTTTATTATCCCTTTCGGGAAATTCGGGCTGCTTCCCCCGGGGGAAGCGCGTCACCGCGGTGCAGTGCCACCCAATACCTATCCTTTTTAAAAAAATTTTTTTACAATTTTGCAATTTTGCCGGGGGAGGAAAGCCGGGTAACCCAGAGAGAAACCCCTGATGAGCAGCCTGGCAGCCAGGAAAGACCGGTATCACGTATCACAAGCTCAACCTGGGATCGCACCCACGCTTCATCGCCATGACGTTGGTGACGGCTGTTCAGTAAAGTGGCTAAATCTGACGCTCTACCTGTTAGACCACCACTCGCCCCTTTTGTGGTAGTGGCAGTGTCGCTTACACAGAGACACACTCTCTCCACACATACACACATTCACATGCACCCCCCTCTCTCCCAGCCCCCCCCCCCCCCCCCCCCCTTCCGCATAACACATGCACACTTCTCTTACTTCGGCCCCTCAGTGTGGAACACCTTGCCTGCCTCCATCCGTCATTCTCCAACTCTGTCCTCCTTCAAGTCCCGTCTGAAGGCCCATCTCTTTCAGGAAGCATTCGATTAGTCTGTCACAATCGTGTGTTTGTGTGTGTGTGTGTGTGTGTGTGTGGGGGGGGGGGGGGGCCGCAGTACATATTGTAGGGTTTTGTGTGTGTGTGTGTTCAGCGCCTAGCTAGAGCTAGTCAGACTGAATCGGTGCCAAAAAAAATCCTCACTATTTTTATTACACCTACACATGCAAACACTTCTTTATAACCATGGATGGGAGTTTTCAATGCATGTGTCAGGGGTGTAGGGGTAGGGGGGATATTAAAAAGCATTTGCACTTGTAATTGATGTCCGTGCCTTGTGACTGCATTTACAAGGTTCATCAAGGACACAGACAATATGTACATATATTTACAGACAACTTGTTAAAAAGAGACGCGCTGTGTCCACAGGCTGGGTGTCAGTCGGGGCAGGACAGGGGATGCAGGTGACGTTGAGGGCGTTCACACCAGGTGCGCGAGGTCTCCACTTGCGATCGCCGTCCCTTCTGCCTCATTTCACTTACTTCCGAGGCAAGCGAAAGGGCAAGACTCCATTCTATCGTCCAGCGAAGCCCAAAGACTATCAGTTCTCTTAGTTTTGGTATTACATGTAGTCTAGCTGAGATACATGTGTTCTTAGCTGAGACAGTTACTCCATTTCGTGTGGTGAAGCTAGTAAACTTGCCAAGGTAACAATGATATTTTGAGTGAACCACATGCTGCTGGCAACTATAGGAAGACATTTGTGAAGAATAGGATGTTGTTCTATGTGCCAAGTCTTCCAGGCTGTGTTTAGAGGGAAAACTTTGATTTTAATTTTCACTGAAAGCAAGCCTAAGCATTCTTGCTATTGCATGTAGCAATAACGATCGTTTTAATTGGTTTGAATTGTTATATTTGATGAGGACAGTTGCTGTTTTACAGTTTACAGTATGCGTGTATGTGTTGTAGGTATATGTGTGTGTGTGTGTGGAGGGGGATGGGGGGGGGGGCATAAAACAGAGCCAACTGAATTTGTATGTCAGTGTGTGTTCCCTGTGGTTTCTGGTGTGTGTTTGTGTGTGGTTTTCGTTTTTGCTTTTTTGTGGTGATGCTGCTCTGCTTGTAACAATACTTGTACTCCAGTACCTGTTTTGCACCAACTGTTGATAAATTAATATACTTGTGTATTCCTTTTACTTCATATGATGGAAGAGTTTGGATGAGTGTCATGTCATTTGCAGTGATCTGACGTACTTGATTGAAGTCTTTCATTTTAACTGCAACACACAGACCACCACAAATGTGAAAACTGTTTGTATGAAACAGAATTTATTTTTGCTGTAACAGCTGTGAAATATAATTTTCAATAAAGAGAGAGAGAGAGAGAGAATGTGTGTGTGTGTGTACGCCATTTTAAAGAGATCATGCTGGCTATGACAAACACTGAAGTAAAAACAGATTGTTCACAAGAATATAATAGTTAATACAACCTCTCATAATTGTTCAGTACTCTCTCAAGCAGGTTTTTTACTTGGTCAGCTGATATGAACTTTACAAACATTCGCATTGTCCTTGCTTGCGGTAGCAACATACAGTAAAACCACATCCATGATGCATATGCCCTGTTACCGAATGATGGTATAGATGTGAAAGGTCATGCAAAACGAACACCTTGGATGACACAATGAGTGCACTGCCATTGTAGGACTTTAACCTGCATAAGTTGAAACCGATTTTGTAGAAAACGAGTCAGGAAAGAGCTTGAAAAGCAGAATGCTGTGGACCAGAAATCCCTGCAATAGGTGATGGCTAGGGGTAATTTAACCCATCTGTGCCCAAATTATTTTGGAGGTTGGAAGTGACGTCTGGCTCTGCAGCTCTGCCAAACATAACAAAAGGGACACCATAAAACGCATTACTTTCCCTTAAAGGCCCCGATCCACGAACCCGTACGGCGGGGAGCGCTACACGGTCTGGCAGTGCAATACGGCCCTGCCGGACGGAACTGAGTACGTAATACAGTTTTCGCTCCATGGCGCGTGTTTTGGTTGCGATTTTAAAGCATTTTCATTGGCTGCCGGACGCTTCAGGGATGCCTCACGCCGGATGAAATAGAACATGCTGGATCGCCATCAGGCATGCGGCAGCGCCGGACGGTGACGTCACATTTTGCCCGTTGCAATGGGAACGGGCAGTGCCGTACGGCCGTGAGGGATCGTGGATCGGGGCCTTTAACAAAGAACCATGCACTTCATACTCGTCAACTGGCAAAATGAGGTTTTCAAACATGTACAGATGCACTGTTTGAGAGGGTCTTACGTATAGATGGATTACGGCATTTATTTCTGACTGCTTGTAGAATGTCTCGTGATCAAAATCCTGCGTGCAAAACCGTCCCTGATGATACAATGTCTCGTAATCAGAATCCAAGTGTCAACGAAACTACAGACCAGAAAAAGCGCTGATCTGAGATATAATAACACAAGCATTTCTAACAATAAAGCAACAGTGGCAGTTAAAGTTTCGCGGGAAGAGTCTACCTGTATAAAAACAGTATAATATAGATACATTAAAGCACTGTCAATAACATAACTTACAGCTGTCACACATTTACCTTATCAACAGAAAGTGGGAACAATATACAAAATGTAATTAGTCTGTGGCGAGGACATGAATGGGAGCACTTTTCTCATGGACAATAAATGCACTCTTTATACCATGGTACTTACTTTAATAACACGAGGGTGTATGTGTGAGGCCGGGGGGAGGGGAGGATTTGACAGACATATAAATTAATCACGTACAGCCGACTTAAACATTATAAAGGCCACCAAACATTCAAGAACAGAAGTATTTTGTCTGTGCCACAAATGAAAACAACATAATATGCACAGTTTGAAAATCAAGCAAAACGTGACAGGCTTGTGTTGCTAGAAAAGGTCAGAACCAGCCCAGACACTTGCCGTTTATAAATAAAAATTGTTCTCAAACAATTCTAAAATCGTCCACTCGCACGATAAGAGGTCATCTCAGGATATTAATGATGGAAACAACGGAATGCTTGTCGGTCACCTGGAGTTCGCATGGAAGTGATACACAGTGATAATAATCACACCAGGAAAAAAAATCAATCATCAATTCACATCAACAATGCAAATGACCTGAGCACACACGAACTAAAACCATGCATGTGTACATGCACGCGGACACACGCAGTCTCTCACTGGATTTTCTCTTTGTTGGGGTTGTTCTCCATGTCGTCCGTGGGGTAACCCACCCCGTGCGCATGTGGGCCCATGTTCTTATCGAAGATGAAGTCCCAGATGACCTTGACCCAGGAAGTATGGTAGGGCAGGTTATCGTAATACTCGGGTGCCAGCCGCTTGACCTCCGGCAGGCGAGTGTAGGGGATGTAGGGGAAGTCGTGGTGCTCGTTGTGGTAGCCCACGTTGAAGAGAATGAAGTTGAGAGGGCCGTAGTAGGAGTGCGTGGCCTGCCCGCCGCTGAAGAGGTAATGCTCAGAGATGAAGTGACCGGCAAGCGGATGAAGACCCAGTCCGAAGAGAGTACCGGCCACGAGGTACACCAGGGGCTTCACGCCGAAAGTCGTCAGGATGAAGTAGTCAAAGATGAACTGGCAGACGGCGTTGATCATCTCCCAGCCCGTGATGGGCTTGGGGCTCTTGTAAAATGGACGGAGAGCGTGGATGATGGGGTGCACCGTCAGCCAGAAGGCCTTAGTGAGTGGGTGACGGAACAAGTAGGCCTCGAGCCGGGTCGGAATGTCAACGTCATTCATCTCCTCGCCCAGATAGCGATGGTGGTCGGCGTGGTACTTCTTGTAAGAAATGGCCATGGGGATGGCGATGGGCAGGTTGCACCACACGCTCAGCACGCGGTTGGCCCACCCTCGGGCGTGTCCGAACGCCAGATTGTGTCCGATCTCGTGAATGGCGCTGCCCAGGGAGTGGTTCAGCACGCCGCCCAGACAGTAGGCCAACACGAAGATGGCCGGCCAGCTGAGGTCCTGAATGAGCCAGCAGATGAAGATCTGGGCCAGCACCTCGCACGACACGATGACGGCGATCATGGGGTCGTAGCCCATCAGCTGCTTGATCTCTGGATGCTTGCGGAGGATTTCCTTACGGCGTAGCGAGTGCGGCTCCTCTGTGTACAGCCACTCGTCGTCCCCAGACCCGATCTTGAAGTCGAGGGTGAGGAAGTTGTAGAACCACTTGAAGGGTTGCCGGGCCGTGCCCACGCTGCTCTTCGCTACACCCTCCGCCATCGTGTCTGCAACACAGAGAAACGACAACAGGGATGAGTGATAATACAGTTGAAGCACGCGTGTGGGCTGGAACATCTACACATAGTTCTTCCGTGAAAGGACAACAGACAAGACAAATTTACGGAATACTGAATACGGAACAATTTTTCCCCCTTGCTTGTTGTCC